>CAUYON010162822.1:0-18527 GCA_963573935.1 Arctocebus calabarensis | reverse complement strand
ATTTTCCTTCATTTCTTCCTTCATTTCCTTGATTGTTTTCATCATCTGTATTCTAAATTCCCTTTCTGACATTTCTAACATTTCCTTATAGGTGGAATCCTCTACAGTATCTACCTTACAGCCCCTAGGGGGGGTTGCTCTGGACTGGTTTTTCATGATGCCAGGAATTTTCTGCTGGTTCTTCCTCATGATTTCTTTCATCTGTTTCCTTGTCCTAATTTTCCTTTCACTTCTCCTGCTCTTTAAATTGCCGTACTTCTGGACTAGGGTTTCGATGAGTGCAGATCTCCACTGCTTCCACCTTCCTCAGGGGGTCCAGAAGTCTCACATTGTCTCCTTGTGTCCCCAAAGGTATGTCTCTGGGCAGATCTCGCCAGCCAGAGATGCCTGAATTCTTCTCTCCCCAGTCTCACCGTGCCCAGTTGCAAGGAAGCTGTTACTTGGACACCATCTTGGCTTCTCCCCAATCCTGCTGAGACCCAGACGCTGCCTCTGTGGATGGGCTGCAAGGTTCTTGTCCTCTCCCTGGAGCTGCGGGTCTCCCAGGGTGAGAACCGCTGCTCTAAAACCTCAGTTCCTTCCTCTTAAAATGAGGAGTTTGAATGAGGTGCTCCAAAGCCCATTCTAGCTCTGGAATTGGTCATGTGACCTCAACATAATGGGTGATAGCAAAGCAGGTCCACCATGGCTCACTTATTTCCCAGACATGGGGCAGAGAGCTGTGAGCATTTTCCCTTTGCTCTTTCTCAGGCTCAGGGCTGCTTCTATTTTGTCAGTGCGCTCCCCTTTCCTGTTGGCATTTCTCAAGCAAGAAATTACCATGAAAAAGTGTCTTGAATTCTGTTCTTTCTTTCTCATAAATAATGTGGTGTTTTATGCACACCTAAATTGACCTAATATTACCTGTTTCTCTTGGGGTGCCAGAGCTAAGCCCATGACTGATGTTCTGTGTCCAAAAAGTTACAACTGACAATGCTATATCCCTGTTCTATCTTTTGTGTGCTCACTTGATATTACTTTCCTCCTGAACTTGCAGGTCAAGAATATCAGAATTAGAAGGAGATTGAGTAAATTTAAAATAGGTGTAATTGGCACAGTGACAGAATGTCTATCTATCTTAGATCGCCTCTTTGCATGTAAGTAGTAACAAAAAATATTCTAAAAGATAGGATTTGATTCATAATTGCAGTAAAAAAGCATCAACTAGCTAACATAGGATCCATATGGAGAAACCTGGAAAACACTAGTAATTAATGAAAAATGACTTGAAAAAATGAAGAGACACAAGTGTTTTTGGTTAGAAAAAATGATTCTTTCTCAATTAATCTATAGTACTTACCAATTAAGATCATAACAGGAGGCTCAGGGCCTGTGGCTCAACGGGCTAAGGCGCCAGCCACGTACACCTGAACTGGCAGGTTCGAATCCAGCCCCTGGGCCCACCAAGCAACAATGACGGCAGCAACCAAAAAATGGCCAGGCATTGTGGCCAGCGCCTGTAGTACCAGCTACTTGGGAGGCGGAGGCAAGAGACTCGCTTGAGCCCAGGAATTGGAGGTTGCTGTGAGCTGTGATGCCATGGCACTCTATCCAGGGTGATAGCTTAAGGCTCTGTCTCAAAAAACAAAAATCATAACAGGATTTTGAGGGAATAGAACAAAATTATTTTAAAAGTTAATTTGGACGAATAATGATATAATAGCCAAAAATTTAGAAAAGGGTATAATTACAAAAAACTTGCTATACCAAGTTATTAAAAAATTTTAGAACATAACAGAAATTAAAATAATGTGGTATTTTATCAGTGGAGAAACCAGTCAATAGATCAGTGGATCAATATAGAAACAGTGGGTAATCTTACGTAGGTGGGGAATTTTGTAAATTATAAAATTGGGGAAAATATTTTACATTAGCTGGAGAAAATATTAATAAATGATATTGGGAGACATGATCTTGCTTCTTGTCCTAAACTCATTTTGAAATAGATCAAATATTTAAATGTTAAAAACAGTAGAATAACAATACCAGAATAAATAACAAATACATTTAAAAAATAAGTTGACCTCAAGAAGGACTAGATAACAAAATCCAGAATCTCTAAATGAAAAACAAATTGATAAATCTGATGACACTAAAAGAAAACCTCCAAAGATCTTATATTTTAGAAACACCTACTAAAGTATTTGTAGATGAAATAATAGGATGTCTGGGATTTTTTTCAAAAGAATACAGGGTTGGAAGAAAGGAGATTTAAAACTAAAACAAGATTGGCTATGAATTAATCATTGTTGAAGCTGGAAGATGAGGGGCTTCCTTTATGTTATTCTCTTTTTTCAAGGACATTTGAAATTTTTAGTAATTAAAATAGTCTTTCGTATGACTAAAAACAATCTTAAAAGGTTGTTACTCCATATTGGAAAAATATTTGTAGCACAAGGGATATTACTTCTAACAAACAAGTAACTTTTAACCAATGAGTGGAAAAAAGTTTATACAAATAAAAAAGAAATGACAAAGGACATGAGCAACCAATTCAAAAATTAAAAAATACTGGCTCGGCACCTAAGGCGCCAGCCATGTATACCAGAGCTGGTGGTTTTGAATTCAGCCTGGGCCTGCCAAACAATAATGACAATTACAACCAAAAAATAGCCAGGCATTGTGGCGGGTGCCCATAGTTCCAGCTACGTGGGAGGCTGAGGCAAGAGAATCACTTAAACCCAGGAGTTGGAGGTTGCTGTGAGCTGTGACGCCATGGCACTCTACCCAGGGCCACAGCTTGAGGCTCTGTCTCAAAAAAAAAAAAATTAAGAAATACTAATAGCCAATAAGTATATAGGAAGATTTTCAAATATCATTGATAGTAAAAGAAAAGTTAAAGAAAACAAAACTCAATAGTAGAATTTCACCCATCAGATTGGCAAAGATCAAACAGGCAGAAAAAAAGATAAAGATAATGAGAGGGCAGATAAAGGAGGTAATTTTCTGTAGAGTCGCTGGAACTGTGAATTGGCAGAAAAGTCAATGTTTCAAAATATAAAATGTAAATGTACACTGACATCTATATTCTAGTTATGAAAATTTATTAGAAGAAAGTATTGGCAGAGATGACAAAAAAAAGTGACCAATAGGATATATGTTGAAGTTATTTATGTTAATATAGAAAAATTAGAACACAATGTCCATCAATAGGGAACTGGTTAAATACGCAATGGTATAGAAAAATAATGGAATATTTTATAGAAATTAAATGATTATGTCACGAGAGAGGTCCATGACATGTACTTGAGGGAAAAAAAATCAATATTTAAATATTTGTATTTTCCAATTAACAGAAAAGGTGCTATACATGCAAAGAGGGATGTTTAGAAGTTCACCAAGTAATTCAATATGGCAGTCTCTGACCATTTAGATCCCTGGTGATCTTTATATACTTTGTATTTTTGTATGTTGTGTAAGTTGGGAATAATTAAGAAGTATAATATTTTAAGAACCAATATGTTAAAAATAACTTATTTTCTATCCCTGCCTGCCCTTGTAGTTTCTGAGATGTGAAGGGATATGAGTGTGTCATTCATCCATTTTTGTATTACTCCTCTTGGCACTTCACAGGTGCTCAGTGAGGATTATTGGGTCAAGTTGAATTTTATCTACCATCTTTCTTGAGATCCATTCAGGCAGGTGTTTTGTATGTTGGTATAATATATGCTCCATCTCTTTTTACTTACCATTTTCAGAGAAACATGGTGTGTGCATTACCTTTGGATCAAAGCTCTGATTTTGCAGATGAGGAAAATAATTCAGGAGGGGAAAAGACTTAGGATCACACTGCTAGTGGGTTTTCTGAATGTGAGTCTTGACAGCAGACATTTTAAACTGTTTTGCTTATCTGTATAGTCCTAGCACTTATAACCTGGCACACAGAAGGTGCGTAATAAATATTTATTGAATGGATAAAGGAATGCATCTTTTCACCACTTTGTATCAGAAAGCTTATTTCGTTTTTTTTCTCTACCTTTCTTTTTGTGTGTAAAATAGATTCTTAAAATGTTGCATTTAAATCTTTCCTTTCCCCATTGAAAGTGAAGACTTGATATTTTGGGGGCTTATGGTTGACTGACATGCTGATTATTATTGTTATTGTCAATGAAATGAGGGCAATGAAAATATTTGTAAGGGAGTTTTGTTTCCTTCTCTATTGATAATTCACCATCATAGCTCAGGATGGCCCTGACCTGATACACTATGGGTCAAGGTTGGTAACACTGTGTTATGGAGAGGGAGAAGGGGCCAGGGTTGGACAAAGATTCAGTCTTCAGGGCTGATGCTAGCCCCAGGTGCATGGTTGGCTTTAGCGAGGTCAGGAGTAGACCTAGAAGATGCCACTGGGATACAGCATTCTGGGGGAACTTCTAGAAATTGTTGGTTCTAGACAACGATCCCAGGGTCATCGAATATCTGAGATTCTGAGAAGTGACCACTTTTGAGGAGTGAGTCTAGAAAATGGCATGATTGAAGGTCCTCAAAGTTTGGGAGGTATAGATAACGTCTTATGAAATGTCTTGAGATACTTTACTAAGAAGAATATGTTCCAGCTCCATCCATGTAAACATAAAAGAGGAAGGAGGGAAGAGGAAAGGGAGAGGAGGAGAGGGGGAGGTTGGATGGAAGGAGGGTAAACGGTGGGATCATCCCTGTGGTGCATATTGCAAGGGTAGAAGTCAAATCTATTAAGTGTACAGTATAAATGTCTTAACACAATAATTAAGTGAGGTGAAGGCTATGTTAACCAGTTTGATGTAAGCATTCCAAATTGTATATAAAATCACATTAAACCCCATAAATGCATTAATGCAGTTATGATTTAATAAAAAAAAAAGGAAAAAAATAAAGAAAGAAAATGGCTTGAGAAAAATTATTCAACGTCCCAATGATTTGCCAACTCGAATTCTGTCAGGTCGAGTGATCTGATCAAAGATGTATGATAGGAAACAAAAATACAACCCTAAGGGCAGGGCTAACCTGAATTGATGGGTCCTGTGACTTGGGCTACTTGTGCCCTGGAATGAGAGAATTGGAACTTAGTTATCATTTCATTAGAACCTCCCATTTATCAGTTCTAGTTGGAAGCATGGCATAATTTCAAGTTGTGATACATCGTGATAAAGTAGGAAGGGTGACAGGAAAGATGAGCTGATGTATTGACTGACTCAGCTGGTGCTAGATCAGGCACTGGAATGGGAATCACCTTTCTGGAACAGAACATTTGGGGGAGGTACAGTGGCAGCAGATGACATCATCTATTTTTCATCATTTATAATGAGGCTGATTCATGAATCTGTTTCTCTGTTTACTTTCAGTATATCTAGGTCTTGTTTACTTCTAATCAACTAAACCTCACATAATCCTTCGGACAAGAAATATATTCATTGGAATAGAGTCAAAGGAAAATATTGTGACATGTGAAATATATAGGACAGATGATTTCCATGCAATCTAAACATGGTCTGAAAGTCTTATCCCTTCATCTCAGATTTTTGTGTTCATTCAAAATCAGGCTTGCATTGCATTTCTTCTTATTTGTGTTCTTGAACAATGTTCTAATCTATTTATCATGGACAATAAAATTATCAAAAAAGCATGTGTATAGAAATAGACTGGAAATATTGCTTCATCTTATGATATTCTTTGAAACAAGTTTTGATTTTGTATTGTTTTCAAGACTTCTTCCTTCTCTTTTGTGGGATCAGCTGGGTCTTTTAAACTTTTTTCCTGCTCTCTGGAGTCACCTGGTTCCTAGACAAAGGCCTTGAAAGGTAGTTCAGTATAATTTAACTGAACTCTAGGGAATAACTGTAAATGAATACAGCCCACAGTGTGGCATTGAAATTGGGGACTGTTAGCAAAGCAGATAAGTCAATTTGAAGGATTCTCTAGGGGAGCTGCACAGAGCTCCTCTCACTGTTGATGGCATATCCTGTTCACAGCTTCAGCCTCTGGAAATGCTTTGATTCAGCAGCAAGTTCAGACTTTCAAACACTGCAATGGGCCTTTGTTGGCAACTGCTCTGCCTGCGTGCACAGAGGGCTCATTCTTCCAGGAAGGGCCAGACGGCCTGCTGATGGGCCAAACCAGTTTACACTGATGTTGCTTGTGGGAAGGAGGAGCAAGCATGGATTGGTGTGGCTCATAAAGGGGCCATTTATCCCTTTCCAGCCCAGGATCCTCTTCCCCCAGCTTAAGGCATCTTCAGTGCACCCTTGTTCAATGGTCTCTGAGCCACAATTCTTACCGACTGAAATACCTCTGACACTCCTCTAAAATAAATTCCTGAATATACAAGAGAGGCAGTTACAAAGTGCCGGCTCCAAGTGTCCCTTGGGGGAAATACTTTGCTGAGAAAGTAATGTCATCACACGCCCCTCTACACACCCACCTTTCCCTTTGATCTTGCGATGTTTACCTGTGGCTTATTGGTACCCAGGCGAACTGGGTATTGCGCATTCAACTTTGAACTATGTCTGGTTCTCCGGTAAGCATTCTTTGATGTCAGATTCATTATGCATTGTTTATTGGCCTTTCATACATACCCACACATATTTCTAAGACCAAGGCTCTTCTTTACTCATTCAAAAGGAGAACTGGAGTTTGTTTCCATATTGGCTATCCTTTGATATTTCTGAAAGGAGAGAAATAATATCTCTGGAGTCCATTTTGTCCACTTACAAATTGTTTTAACAATATATGTGAAGGGCAATTTTGTATTCTCTCTATCCCATTACTATCTTCCAAAACACAATTATATGTCAATTGAATGACTCAGAACTTCTTCAGCCCAAGTAATAAATCATAAGTGTCACGGGTAAAAAGAATTTGTCATTGTTCAGTGTGTATACAGAGTTATGTGGCATATAACCTCAAATTTCTTTCAGATCATATATAAATACATAATAAAATAATAACACTCATTAGTCAACACCAAATATAAGTTCCAGATGTCTGAACATCAAAGTATTTATAGGCCTATAGGAACTGCCTTGAGACATGAACAGTTTTTCAGAAATGGTACTGGAAGAAAGCAGGCTAACAAAAACCTCCCAAATTCTCTGAAACAAAAGCTATTCTTGTTTATCCATAAATTATGAATGGCTTTTTAAGGGCTGACTCATTGGCCAGTACATGTGCCTACAAATCCGGTTTCTGACTGGACTAACAGGAATCCTATAACAAATCATTTTTTCCCAGCTTGCCTCTAAAGCAAGTTAGTCTGTCTAGAGTTTCAGCCGCCGCTCTTGTTAAGGCACAGGAGTTCTTCGGAGCTTCCACCTGGAGCCCTGCCATAGTTGTGACGCCCCTCTCAACCCCCAGAGCAGGGACTGCCTGCTGCAGGCAATTTGCCGACCAGCTCCCTGGAAGCTCCTCTTTGGAAGCAGGGACTTTACAGCCCCCTCAAGTGGTGGGATTGAGTGGCAGCAGGTAGGCTCCTTGCTTGAAGCCACTTGCCCCATGCTATTGTCCATCCCATCTTTTCCTTCAGTGTCTGCCTTGTATCCACAGCAAGGTGCAGGAGAACAACCTAATCCTAGCTGTACCCTTTATTTACTGCCTGACCTTCAACAAATGAGCGGACTTTTCTCTTTAAGTTTTCTCATCCATAAAACAAAGTGGTATATGGAACAACCTTTCAGGTCTTGTCCAGCTTTCATGAGCAATGATACAGTTTTCAGCCACAAAAAGAGAAAAAAATGAGTATAACTCAGTTCCTCAATGTGAAGTATTGGGTCCTGATGACCAATATTACTAATGAGTGGCTTCATGAATTATGACTCAATATAAAATTCCACCACCTTCCAAAAATTTTACCACCTTCACGCTGACCTTCCAAGACGTGAAACATTTTTTTCTTGCAAGGAGGAGCAGGGGCAGGATAGGGGCAGGATATGATGATTGTTTTCTGAGGGTTTAATATGAAAAGGTAAAGCCCAGGCAATCTGTGGGCAATGTGAAGAAAAATTCTCCGATGGTTTCCTGCTTCAGATCTTCCTCTTGCAGGAAAGGGAAAAAATGAAAGCGCTTCTCCAATGCAGTGATTCAAACGTTCCAATGACTGATAGTGTGTGAATGTCAAGAATTTTGAACATGAGTTATCCATCCTTATTTTTCTATCCCAAATACTTTTTGTTGATTTTTCTAACCATTGGAAATGTTTCTAAGAAGGAACGATTTAGTTCTTGAAGTGGTGAATAAACAAATGAATATTTGAATAAGAGCTTTATTGGACTCAGGAAGCCATTTTAAGTGGAGATAACCACACCTCTTCTTTTACTGCCTTTCTCAGAGGGAATTTGTTTTTATTGGCATACTTGTCTATGTGAAGAATCCTGGATTTCCTCTGATAAAAATTTGATCAATACAAGGTGGCAATAGTGTTCACTTAGCAGTTTCCATTAATCAATAAATAACCACAAACTTCCAGAGTCAACATGGAATCAAGTCGACATGAAATACAGATTACTTAAAACTTGAAGCTCCAGTGTTGCACAATTAACAATAAATCCGTTATTACAATGCATTTTCTCAAACAAAAAACACATGTGACTGGGAATTTAAAAACTGAACAGACATTGGCAAATGTTTTCCAAATATAATACACCATCCTGACAGCTAATGCATCAGCAATGTTTACTTCAGCAAATGTTTCCAATTTGGAGGGGAAAAAATGCGAGTCTAATAATAATCCTTTTCATTTGAATACATGTATGGTACTCTACAGTTTATAGAGCACTTTCAATGTATACATCCACTCAACTGATCTTTGAAACCACCCTGGGAGGTAGGCAGGGCACATATTTTATTATCTTCCAGAAATTTTTAGTTTCCTCAACTTGTCATGCTGTTTCATGTCTCTGTGATTTCACACGTGCTCGTCTTGAGTCCTGGAATGCCCTCTCCCCCACCCTCCCCATTCTGCTAATTCCCGATCAAGTCTGAAAAGCAATGCAACTGCTGCCTCCTTTCAAATCCTCTGGAAGTCTCCAGTCTGATTTAGAAGTCTCCCTTCTGTGCTGCTTTTCTGTCTCTCCTACAAGACTGCACCAACTTGACTGTGTGGCTCTTGTCTTACTGACTTGACATCTGCAGCACCCATCCCACTCACATAGTAAGAACTCAATAAGTGTCAGAAGAAAGAAAGATCGCTCTCTGTTTATGAGATGAGAAAACTGATGCTCACAAATTTAGATCTCTTGTTCAAGGTCACGCAGCTATCAAGGTATTGAACTTTAACTGTGCTGCTGGTTTCCCAGTCTAATAGTCTTTCCTCAAGATCATGCTGTATTTATTCTGCTCATTTCTACTGAAGCACTTTAGGCGATCATGGCCATAGAGCATAGTGAGATTATTTCTGCAGAATATATAAGTCACTGGGAAGACATATGCTAACTTCTTTTCTTAGTTCTTTATTCCTATATTATTTTTTAACTAACTATTTCCATCAAGGATTTGAGCCAGCATAAAATAAAATTTACATAAAAGACAAAGAGCCATGAAAGAGAAAAGAAGGAAAAGTTTGGGTCAGAAATTCTAGGCCATAAAGAAACTATGGTAATTGAGCTTAAAACTTGGCTTTGGGCTTCCTAGCAACCCAGTAGAAAATGGAAATATACTGTGCTATATTGCTCTTATTATTATATAAAAAGAGTTTTTGGTAGCAACCCCAATAAAAACATCATGGAAGACTGCTCACCCCCAGCATTAAACTCTAAGAGGAGTTTATTGTATGGATATTCATATGACTCTATAAAAAAAGTGAAAAATGCCTTCACTCATATAAAAGGAATTCCTTCTTAAAACAATTATTGAATATCTCCTATATGTTAGGCACTATATTAATGATTGTGAAGAAGATTCAAATGAGAGTAAATTCAGATGAGTAAAATAAGACCCTACTTTCAGAACACTTCATAATCTTGCTAGTGGAGAAAAGAAATACACAACCAACCAGACCCACACGGACCATCTTCACAAATGTTTCTGGTAGCAACCCCAATAAAAACTGGGCACATTATATTAAATTGGAATTCCCATGTGGATATCTCTATGAGGAAGAAAAATGAATGCAGAATATATACATGGGTTACATTTTGGGATTAATACTTTCTATTCAGATTTTCTTTTTAATGCATCACAGATTTAACACAAATAAATATTTATGTATATTATAATGCTTGCCAGTGAAAGTATTAATGCCTTATTTATTTTTATTTGTATTTATCTTAATTCTTTCATTTAAAATCTGTATGCATTGTTTAATTGCTGTTCAAAATAAGAAAGTTTTGAAAGCTTATATTAGTATCCATACATGGAGACATCTTTTTCAACCGTAGACCATTAGGAAGCAAACCTAATAATAAGTTGTCTGGCCTCAGAAAACATGGTCAGAGTGAAAAGTCCGCATTTTGTTCCTGTAATTTGTAACCCACTCAGAAAATCCTGACACTGGCTCTGAACCAGTTGACAATCCCTCCAGCAACTGGACTCATAATGGGGAGCCTATTTTTCTTTCATTACTAGTAACTGGAAAAGCCTAGTAACCATTTTCCATTGACATTCCCTCCAGGATGGAGAGCTTGTTTTTCCTAGATTTTTGTATATTTTTAGGCAGTCATCTTGGGCAGTCTGGTTTTGTATCAAAAGTGTTATTAATTGAAGAGGTTCTCCCTTGGGCTATTGGGTAGAAAAATACACTCTCTGTATCTTCATGTCTATTTTGGGGGTCATGGCTGGGTTCTAATTCTCCATCTTCTTGTAAAGTAGCTACTGTTTCATCTTCTCAACCCTGCAGTGTGCTGAGGAAAAGGAAGGAAGGAACCCAATCTCAGAGCTATGACCATTCTTCTACATGGCTGGCTTGGAAGTGGCAACCGTGGGACACCTACTCCGATTTCTCAAACTAATGGAAAGTTAAAAAAATGTTAATAGAAAGTATGGTTGATTTTGGGGCACTGAAATGATGGTGGTCTCTACTTGCAGGATGGCCATGGGATGGAGCTTTTGGGAGTTTTTACTTATACTTGATTCTGCCTCTGCTGGGAGTTTTCCATTTGCACAGTTCTCCTTTTCTGAGAGGCGAAACACTGTGCTTTGTGTTTAGCTTTGGGTTCAAAACATCTTCACAAATCTGAGGCTATATACATAGCGTTGGCTCCTTTTATTTGGCAGTAGGAAAGAAAGTGTGACTAGTTATTAAAGAGTGACAAACTTAACAGTTTATCATCTCAGGACATCATTTGGCAATCTGAAAAACACTGGGGAAGGGCCTTGGCCTTGTCTCTCACATGGGCAAAGTGGAAAGTAAACTAATGGACTGGTAGGCTGTGGTCACTGGTATTATGCTAGGCATCATCTTAATACATTGTCTCATTGAGTTCTCACAATTGATGTGCAAGGGGGAATGCTTACCCTATTTCCTTGTGACAGATCTCAGAGGTCTACTAACTCTTGAAGGTCACACTATTGGTAATGCCAGGAAAGGGGTGATCTGAAGTTGACAAGACTCCAAAATCTGTTCCTCCATTCTGTTGATCAGGCAGCCCTGTGGAGGCCCCATGGGCCCAGCACACTCTGGCCTTCCTTGTCACACCTTCAGGAGAGAGGGATTTTGACAATGGTTTTCCTTAAAGGGTTCTTTTCACAGGGTAGTATTATCAATACAGCAGAGTTTTAGGCTATAGCCCAGCATAGTCTAAATGCTGATTCATCCAGTTACACTGTTCAGTGGACATTTAGAATCCCAGGCACCAATAGACGGTGAAATTCCTTTTCAATGGAGAGAGAGATGTCAGAGGAAAATCAGTTAATGACATTTCATGATAATTTATCCAGCATACTTACCTGATTCTCACATTCTCTTGTCCTAGTTATGAGGACAGAATAAGGAGTGCAATACCCCCATAGTTTCACTTGGGAAAGAGAGACGTACTGAAGTCCAACCTTTAACGTATTCACCAGGTGGTTGTGGCTTCTTTTCAGCTGAGGATGTGATGAATTGTGAATGAAGTTTAGAGGCTAAGACCTGGGCTTCCTATTATACTCTACAGAGAGTTGTTGTGCAGAAAACACTTTTTTTCTTTTATTGATAATAAAAATATTCTGAAACCCTAGTCTTAAGTGAAATTTCTAGGTCACCCCAAATTATAAGCCGGCATGTGTTCTGGGGTTATGTTCAAAATATTAAACTTTTGCTTTGGCTTGGCCAGTGACCATTCGAATGGACCCAGGCTTCAGAGTTGGGGCTGGTCGGAGAACATCCCTTCCCTGTCAGGCTTTAACTTGGCAGGGCCTGGACCATGGGAAGTTCTGTGTGGGGGAGGGGTGTGCATGCCAAGGAAGAGACCAAGGCATCTAGAACAGCAGGGACAATCTCTGAGACTATATACCAATTAGTAGAAAGGGTCCACATCTGAATGATGGTTACTGCCTCACCAGCATGTATGGACTGTATTTATTCTCTTACAGTTCTGGAGTCAGAAGCCTAAAATCAAGGTGTCGGCAGGGTTCATCCCATCTGGAGCTTCCAGAGACAATCTGTTTCCTTGCCTTTGCAGCTGCTAGAGACTGCCTACACTCAGACTGTCACTCCATGTCACTCCAACTCGCAGCTTCTGACATCACATCTATTACTGACTTTGGCTTTCTTGCTTCCCTTATGTGGTATAAGGACCCTTGGGATTACGTTGGATACACTTGGATAATCCAAGATACTCTTCCTGTCTCAAGACCCTTAATTTAGTTATTTTAGCCATGTTTATTTGGCCAGATAAGGTAGCATTTGTTGATTCCGGGGAGGAGGTTGTAGATATCTTTGTGATTATTCCATCTATCAGAATGGATTCCCATGCCAGCTCTGCTACTTTCTAGCTATGTGACCTAGGGACCAGCTATGAGCAAGTTACTCATTCTCTCTGTGCCTCGATTTTCTCATCTGCAAAATGGAGGGCATAGTAGTACTTTCTGCATAGGACAAAGATTAAATGAGTTATTACCGGCGAAAGGCTTGGAGCCATTCCTTGCCCCTGGCGTGTGCTCAGTGAGAGCACCTGCTATAGAGGATGTATCCCGGCTCTTGTGGTGAGTTTGCTCTCTGACACACTGGTCAGCTTTCTGCTACTGACCCCAGAGCTGACATCCTCCTCAGACCAGTGGAAGAAGGCGATGGCTTTTGGTTCTTCATGAATCTGCTGCAGTACAATGCCACGCCCAGTTTCCCGTCCCTGCAGTCACCCCTGGACTGTAGTCAGGAGCTACTGGAGTTCCTCTTATAGTTTCAACCTTGCTTCAATCTCTGGGATAAGAATTCCCGCTGAGTCCACGTCCTAATTCTATCTATTCTTTGTGTCAGTGACCATCCTTGTAAGAATCTTCCAAAATGGATTTTCATCTTGTTCCCACCAGTCTTCCCAGCACTGTGCTCCTGACCAGATCACTGTTCCTCACCCACCCCAACACCACCGTCTTCTAGCCCTCCCACTTCTGGGGCCCTTGTGATTTTCCAAGTGTTGGTCCACTGGCTTGAGTCTGTCCACATCCTCTGAGCCCATCCGGAACAGCCTGCACCAGCGTGGGCCCCCCTCTGGAAGGGATTTCAAAGCCCTGCCTTCATATGGAATAAAAGTCTGTTCCTTTTATAGAATAAATTGGATTTGGACTTGCAGGCATCTGTTGTCTGAGGGCTATCATGAAAGAAGAAAGTGGCATGTGTATCTGAGGGTGGGACAGATGGCTTCTTCCAACTTGGGGGAATCTATGAATTCAGTGGAAACACTGTAAGGAAAATTATAAGATGCTCATCTGGCATGACTGGCTCCAGAGAAATTATGTTGCTCTGGAGTAGTATAACAATTTATTCCATTTCTGGAGTGTTCATAATTGTCTTTCTTACATCCCTATTTGTGGAGATTTCTGACCTATAAAAGCATATGTTGATAAATAAAATATATTCTCCCACATGAAAAATCAGTCTGTTTAAACAGTAGATATCTTCCCCCAACCCCTGCTACCATTAAAAAACAACAACAAAAAAGGAATTTCAGTTTGGAGCTTCATTTTGTGTAACTTCTGTTGCTTCTTGACTAGGTTGTACTATTCTGAAAAGCAAAAAGTGGCTTATTCACACTTACTCTCCTTGTCAACTGCTTTTGCCACAAATGAGTAAACTTACCTTTGAAATTATAAATAGACCTCAGATACAGAGAAGCTTTGCCAGCTACCTGAGAAGCACGGCGATTTTGATGAGTTTAGTAATCGGAAATTTTGATTTTCTTCATTTTCTAGCCTTCTTTTCAAATTAAAAAGGAATTTGTCATTAAAAGAAATGCAGACCATCTCTGTAATAAAAAAAAATAAGCCTTTAACATGAAGAATCTTAAAAGTAAGACAAAGATACTCAGCCCAAAGTAGGCTTTTCATCTTATGAAGTGGAAAGAACACTTGATTATAAGTTAGGAAACCTGGGGGCTAGTTCTTAGTTATTCATTATTAAGTTAAGTCTTAAATCCTTTGTGCTTTAACTCTTCATCTGTGAAATGTGGATAATAATTCCTACACCTCGTAAATTTTTAAAAGGGCTTAATGAAAATAATCTTTAAGAAATTACATTGAGGAGTACAAAAGGCCATTTAAAAATGTGAACCGCCAGCCTGACGTGGTGGACGAGGATGGATTTGAGGTCAGTCTGTGCTCTGGACACTGGTTCTGCCAAGTAACAAGCTTTGTGACTTGCCCTAAGTGAATGAACCGCTCTGAGCTTTGTTATCTTTATCTGTAATGATAAAACCTTTATTTCTCGGTGATTGCCAGGGCAGAAAGAGAACCCAGAGCAAGTGTTCAATCATAGTATCTCTTACTGCTTTCCTCCACTCAGCATATCTAGGCTATAAATATACTATTCCCTGGACCAGGCACTGTTGGAACAGTTGACTCAATAGGCTTTCTCCTTTTTTATGAAAAATTGATACTGTGGGCAGGCTTGTGGCTGTCCATGTCATTAAGTTCAGAAATAAATGTGCTGAACCACAGACTTCCCATTTTGTCTTCGAAGGCAGCTTGCTTAGGTTTTCAGTCTGCTCATAAGAAAGTTGACAGGTTTTTTTTTTTTTTTTGGCCTGCAAATAGCTCCTCTAGCTCTTAGGGAGGATCTCAGGGCCCTGGTCGGCTTAGGGCTTAGCGACTATCAGGGTATTCTCCTTATTTTCTTTAGAGAAGCCCAGCGTCCTTTGTATCTCAGCAGATAACAGCCATTTAGGTCAGGCAGTGCAAACTCAAGCAAGGACAGGGATGTAACAAAATGAGTGTTGATAGTAGGGGATGGAGATCTTGGGATGCGAAACTGGGGCGGTAGGGTGCATGGGGACCATGGCCAACAGCAGAGCAGGTACCCTGCCTAGGAGATGGCTGCTCTCAGCCCAGCAGATGGTTGCCAGGCAGAATTGCAGGTCCAGTTTTGCTACATTCTGTTTATTTCCCCCCAAGAAAAGCCACAAACTTGAATTTTCATGCAATATTGTTCAAATTTTATATGTTGGTAATGGAAGTAAATTTCTCTTTAAATCTATGGAAATAAGAATTGGCTGGCACAGGATCCACTAGTGTGTACTTTCTGCTGTGCGGTCCCGGTTACAGCCTAGCAATTGCTATGGCTCAGGGAGAGCCTACCTTTATCTGCATAATCTCAGGTCACTTAGAATCATAAGTATCTTTAAATGAAAAAGTTACAGACCCTTGGAAATTGGGTTCATGCAAATAGTCTAATCAATAGAGAGGATTTTTTTTTTTTTTGCTCTGAATGCTTCAATACCTTTTTGGTTCTTAACCATAAATAATTTTTAAAAACTCCAAAGTTTGAAAAAATGTAACTCTTCTTGAACATTATCTTTTGATAAAGATTATGTTTTCTAACCATGTTCATATGGGACCAGGACACTTCAAAATGGGATGGTTGAGCTGTTTATGCATGGAGGCTCCCCAAACCAGTCAGTTTTTGGAATGAGGTGGAGAAGTCTTACCCACATAAGACTTCCCGGCATCAAACCCCTACAATCAATAATTTGTAGGCTGAAATGGAACCCTGGAGCAGCTATGGAGAGAAACAGTCGTCCTGACCCGTTAGATTCAGATAACAATGGAGGAACTAATAGCCAATCCCTTCTTTAGAAATATTAGCACTACGAGGGAAATTGGACTCTTGGAAATAATCTAATTCAAAGGCTTTGCACATCGTGACTTGATCTCAAAGGGAGGGGTTCTGGACTTTTAAATGACCCTTTATGCTTACTGGAGGCTATTGATATTGTAGATAAGAGGTGATTTGAGGAAAATACTCTACTACTTAAAGAAAGAAAACCTCACTGGTCTCATTTTGAGTGTTAATTGAAGAAACACCCCAGTGTCTAAACTGCCCACAGCTACTCCATTGAGGAAGGCAGAGCCGGGGCTGTGATCTGCTAACCCTTTCCCACACTCACCCTGCACCTTAGCTACCTCTAGCTAGTAATCAGCACCCATTTTTCTCTTCTCACTGGTGCTGGAGATATTTTCAATTGCTTGCTGAAAGAAGAAGTAGTTTGAACTAGCTTGTTTTTTATAAGTTTGGGCAATTTTGATACTTTTGACAAGGGCTTAGCAGCCTCTAGTTAGCACACCAACTGCACATCATTTAGACTCAGATTTCTTTCGCTAGTGGGTCCCTGGGCACCACCAGTTTGTCTTCCTGGCCTCTAATTGGAAGGACTGTGCTCAGCTGGGAAGATCACTTGTAGGCATGTTCCAGTGGTGTGTTGCTAAGAGTTAACAACAGACTCTCTGGGGTGGGTCGCCTTGATATGTAGCATTTGCCAAATTCCATGATGTAAATATTTCCAGCTCAGCTGATTTTAAGCCACCAGTAAGGCATCATCAGTAAGAAGTTGGAAAGAGATGCACATGATTGGCCCCCTCCAGGAGTCCTAGCTGGCTTCAGTGCACCATTACACAATCTCCTCTCAGGAATTCATAGGCCCCCAGGTTAGCTACAGTGGTCACCCGCACAGCCAGTCATTTCTATTTTTTCTTACTCCAACATTTCTCTCCCCATAACAACAAGCCAACACCTTGAGATTATCACTGTATCAAGTGACTGAATTAAAAGCATGCTTATATTATCTAAGACTTTAAAACTATATTTCAGGTAAGAACATAGACATATTTTCCCCCCTTTTATCTGAAAAAGAACATGACTTTCACTGATTTGTGTTTTTAAGCATTTCTTAATTTTGATTTTTCAAAATACCTGGTGGTGCCTGTGGCTCAAGGAGTAGGATGCCAGTCCCATATCGTGGGGGTGGCAGGTTCAACCTTGGCCCTGGCCAAAACCGCAAAAAAAAAAAAATAATAACAACAGGTATTTCACTAGATGGTGCTATGTATAGTTCAGAGTCAGGGCAAGTGTCAACCCAGAAACTTGAGAATCCTCTGAGGAAAGCATTTCTTCTTATAACCAGCAGTTGTCATCAAATTGAAATTGGAATATTCCCATTGACTATTGTTTCTATTGCTTTTGTCTGTGGGATTGGTAAAAGCTACTCACTAAGACAGACTGCCATTTGTCACTTATTTTAAGCGTGGCTTTCCCCAGAGATGGAAAGTTCTTTAAATTTTCTTTAAAGATCTTGCCACATTTTTTGCATATTGGAGCTCTGCCAAAGGTCACACCTCATTTGGAAGATGTCTGTCCTTAATCCTGTGACCATTCCTTAATATTTGTTCTTTGGGCGACAATGTTATTTGTTTCTATGGTCAAATTTCTGAGCTGCAGGATAGGTTGGTGAATTATTTTCAAAATGGTTCACACAGATATGAATTCTGTAAACCCGATTCAGTACCTATAATTTGTTAGGAAATGTATAAGCCCTCGTGACATGTCTCATTTTCTTTCTTTCATTAAGTATAATGAAACTTTTACAATATTTATTAATTTATTTATTGTTGGGGAATTCATTGAGCATACAAGAAACCTGGTTACACTGATACTTTTACAATTTTTTTTTCTACTCTCCATACTCAGGATACAAAAAAATCTCTGATAAGAGAGGATAAAAATCTCATTAATCTACATTTCACGACCTGTAAAAGTCATCAATCATTTTTACTGTTCACCAGGATCTTCTTCCATAGTTTTAAATTTATAATTTCACATTAAGCACAGAAATGAAAGAAAGGATATTATTATTATTATTATTATTTTTGTGTGCGTGAGACATGGATAGAGTGCTGTGGAGTCATAGCTCACAGCAACCTTCAACTCGGGCTCAAACAATCTTCTTTCTTCAGTTTTTTTCTATTTTTAGTAGAGTTAGGGTCTCGATTTTGCTCAGAGCTGGTCTCAAACTCATGAGCTCAAGCCATCCACCTGCCTCAGCCTCCTAGAGTGCTGGGACTGTGGACGTGAGCCACTATGCCCAGCCTAGGATATTAATTGTTATTAAAAATGTCTT
>CAUYON010162820.1:0-11914 GCA_963573935.1 Arctocebus calabarensis | reverse complement strand
TCTGGTTGCTTTCAAAATTTTCTCCTTCATATTTACTTTAGTGAACTTAATTATGATGTGCCTGGGGGATGTCTTATTTGGGTTGAGTTGTGCTGGGGTTCTGAAACTGTCTGCTATCTGAATTTCAGAATCTCTTGGCATGTCTGGAAAGTTCTCTTTCATAATCTCATGAATAAGGGATTCTGTGTCTTGTGAAGCAGGTTCATCGCTTTCAGGGAATCCCCATGAGGCAAATATTGGTTTTCTTCAAGTTATCCAAGAGCTCTCAGAGAGTGATCTGTTTTTGCCTTCCATTTCTCTTGCTCTTTGGAGGTTTGAGAGCATTTGAAAGCTTTGTCTTCCATGTCAGAAATCCTTTCTCTGCTTGCTCCATTTTGTTACTGAGGGATTCTACTGAATTTCTCAGATCTTTAAGGGCTGCAACTTCTTTTCTCAATGTGTCAAAATCTTTGGTCATTTTCTCTTTGAATTTGTTCAATTCTTGAAACATCTTTTGGGTCATCTTTTGAATTACTGCTTGAAATTCTAATTCCACCTTTTCTTCCATTCCGCTGATCTTATTTGCAATCCAGATTCTGAATTCGATTTCAGACATCTCAGCCATTTTCCTATGCAGGAGATCTTGTGCTGTATCTGCCTTGTTGATACTTGGAGGGGTTGGTCTACTCTGATTATTTGTATTGCCAGGGTTTTTCCATTGATTTTGCCCCAATGTTGTTTTTCACTGTTGCATCTGGCCCTTCAAATGGTGGGCACAGGGCCGTTCTGTTTTCGGCAAAGTTTTTGGCCGGCGGTGGGCCTGCAGAGAGGCCTTGCAGTCACCCATGGGGTCCCTGGAAGAAGGCTGGCCTGTGGTGGCCCCATGGGTGCCAGGCGGAGGCCCGTGCAGTTGCTGGGAGTGACGCTGGCTGGGGGCCTGGCGATCACGGGTGGCATCCATGGCAGAAAGCAAACCTACAGAAGCCTGGCAAGTGTGGGATGCAGGACCAGGTGGTCGCCGGGGGGGTCCCTGGCAGAAGGCTGGCCTGCAGAGGCCCCGTGGGTGCCAGGTGTAGGCCCGCGCGGTTACCAGTACTGTCCCTGACCAGGGGTGGACCTGCGTGGGCTCTGAGGTTGCCAGGCAGAGACCCGCACAATCGCCGGGACAGTTCCTGGCTGGCAGCAGACCTGCGGAGGCCTGGAAGTTGTGGGCAGAGTCTGTAGCAGACAGCAGACTTGCAGAAGTCCACCAAGCACAGGCGTAGGGCCAGGCAGTTGCCAGGAGTGTTTTTGGCCATGGGCCACCCTGTAGAGGCCTGGCAGTTACAGGCATAGTTCTGGGCAGAAGGCAGGCTTGCGGAAGCCCTGCAAGCTCCGGCGTGGAGCCACAGAGTCGCCAGGGGATTTACTCACCAGGGGCGGACCTGCAGGGGCCCTGTGGGTGCCAGGCAGAGGCCTGCATGGTTGCCAGGGAAGTTCCTGGCTGGGGGCAAACCTGCAGAGGCCTGGCGCTCACCAGCAGAGTCTCTAGCAGACAGCAGACCTGTGGAAGCCCCACAAGCATGGGCTTGGGCATTGAGCCGCATGGGCATGGAGCCGCACAGTTGCCAGGGGATTTAGTGGCCAGGGGCCAGCCTGCGGGGACCCTGTGGGTGCCAGGCAGAGGCCTGCGTGGTGGCTTGGGGACGAGTTCCTGGTCGGAGGCAGACCTGCGGAGGCCTGGTGGTCACTGTCAGAGTTTCGAGTAGACAGTGGGCCTGTGGAAGTCTGGCAAGCTCGGAGCACAGGGCCAGGCACTGGCCTGCGGCTTCCCTGGCTGGAGGAGCGGGAGGCTCACAGCGCCCCCTTCCCAAGTCTTTTCCTGGTGGAGCGCTGGTTTTGGCAGGCGGGGGTGGGGGTGCTGCTCAGGGTCCTCCTTCCTTAGTCTCAGTGCAGTCTTAGGCTTCTGGTTCGTCAGGTAAGGAGGGAAGGGTATACAGTAAGTTCAAAATGGTGGGGAAAACTTTAGTTCTGTTTTTCTGCCTAGCAATAGAATTTTCAGAGTCACACCAGGGTGCTCAGGGGAAGCATACCTCACTTCCCACAGCACTCTTCCATAGGGTGAGACAAGAAGTCCACAGTTCACCGCTTGTCTGTAGAAAACTCACAGGAGCAAAAGAGGAGAATAAAAAGAAAGGAAACAGAAAAGCAAGAAACTCAGAGCTTTCTTGGGGGAGGGGACAGGCACTCTTCCTATCAGATGAATTTTGTAACTGACGTGTGCTTTCTTGGGGTCGCAGCCAGTCTCAGAAGAGGTGATCCGCAGAAATCACTTCTCTCTCTCAGCTGGGCTCCCAGTATTCAGCTTAATTGCACAGTTTCTGGAGGTTATCTTCCCTTTTGGACAGGATCCTTTTTCGGAAGCTGCTTCTAGTCAGCCATCTTGCTCCGCCTCCCCTGAACATCTTATCAAGAGAAAGGTGCTTACAAAAATGAGCTCCCAAAGGAGCTCATCAGCAAACAAATGCAACAGAGCATGAACGTTTGCTTTGAATTTTTGAAATTCAATGTCTTTTGGAAAGCTTAGATGATGTTTTGGGCTGTGTTATCTCTGGTGATGAAACATGGAAATTCCAATACAAGCCTGAAACAAAGCATCAAAGTGCACGATGGAAGTCATCCAATTCTTCACAACCAAAAAAAGTCTCTCTAAGAAAAGAAAAAAAAGAAAGTCTCTCAGTCCAAGTCAAGAGTTAAAAGGATGTTTGTAAACTTATTTCATATCAGAGGGATAATTTATTATGAATTTGCCCCAACTTGACAATCAGTTAACCTAGTTTACTATTTGAAAAAGCTGAAAGACAGTGAAAAAGTTAGATGACAACAACTGGAACATTTTGACAACAACACATGGCTCTTCCTTTTTAAATTGTTTTTGATTAAATCATAACTGTGTACATTAATGCATTTATGGGTTACAATGTGCTGATTTGATATATAATTTGGAATGCTTACATCAAACTGGTTACCATAACCTTTACCTCACTTACTTATTTGTTGTGTTCAGACATTTATGCTCTACTCTTAATAGTTTTGAAATATCCCCTTGGATTATTCACATTAGGTAAGGTCCCACCAAATACCCTCCCTCCTCTTGGGCTCCTCCTCTTCTCACATTATTTCTGGACTATAGTTATTTTTTATCATTCATATCATATAGGTGATTATATACTGGTTTCATAATAGTATTGAGTACATTGGATACTTTTTCTTCCATTCTTGAGATACTTTACTAAGAAGAATATTTTCCAGCTACATCCAGGTAAATATAAGAGCTGTAAAGTCTCCATCTTTTATATGGCTGTATAGTATTCCCTGGTATAAATATACCACAATTTGTTAATCCATTCATGGGCCCATGGGCACTTGGGCTGCTTCCATGACTTGGTAATTAAGAACTGGGCTGCAATGAACATTCTTCTGCAAATGTCTGTGTTAGAAAATGATTTTTTTTGTCATCTGGGTATATACCTGGTAGAGGAATTGCAGAATCAAATGGTAAGTCTAGTTTTAGTTCCATGTGTACTCTCCAAACTTCTTTCCAAAAGGACATATTACATATTAGCTTGCATTCCCACCTCCAGTGCCAATGTATTCCCTTCTCTCCACATCCAAACCAACATCTGTAGTTTTAGGATTTTGTGATGTG
The DNA here is from genome assembly GCA_963573935.1 of Arctocebus calabarensis. NCBI lineage: Eukaryota > Metazoa > Chordata > Mammalia > Primates > Lorisidae > Arctocebus > Arctocebus calabarensis. The sequence continues at coordinate 8,247 of CAUYON010162820.1, read as the reverse complement.
GGCTAATCTTACTGGATTAGATGCTGCCTCAGGATGGTTTTGATTCAACTCATGGCTCTTGCATCACAATGATGCTCCAGCTCACATGGCACTGTCTGTGAGGGAGTTTTGGTCAGCAAACAATTTACTGTATTCAAATACCCTCCTTACTTACCTGCTATGCTCCTCAATGACTTTTTCTTTACACAAAGATAAAGAATATATATATATATATTGAAAGGAAGACATTTTGATGAAATTGAGTAATATGAAAGTAATATGGCAATAGCCCTAATGGTCATTCCAGATACAGAGTTCCAAAATTATTTTTCAAGGTGGACTAGGCACTGGTGTTGGTGCACAGCTTTCCAAGGTGAGTATCTTAATGGTGATCATTGTGATATTCAGCAATGAGGTGGGTAACACGTTTTCTTTTTCTTTTATTTTATTTTTATGAAATCATAGCTGTGTACATTAGTGCAATCAAGGTGTACAATGTGCTGGTTTCATATAAAATCTGAAATGTTTTCATCAAACTGTTTAACATACCCTTCATGGCATTTTCTTAGTAATTCTATGAAGACATTTGTATTCTGCATTTAGTAAGCTTTGCCTGTACCCTTCTAAAATGCACCATAGGCTTGGTCCAACCAATTACCCTCCCTCCCCCCCAACCTCCCCACTCCCCTCCCTTCCCATATTTTTGTTCTATAGTTAGGTTATAGCCTTTATATGAGACCTTTAAATTAGCTTCATAGTAGGGCTGAGTACATTGGATACTTTTTCTTCCATTCTTGAGATACTTTGCTAAGTAGAATATGTTCCAGCTCCATCCATGTAAATACAGAATAGGTAAAGTCTCCGTCTTTCTTTAAGGCTGCATAATATTCCATGGTGTACATGTACCACAATTTATTAATCCATTTGTGGGTCGATGGGCACTTGGTCTTCTTCCATAACTTAGCAATTATGAATTGGGCTGCAATAAACATTCTGGTAAAGATGTCTTTGTTGTAGTGTGATTTTTGGTCTTCTGGGTAACACTTTTTCTAGGATAAGTTCATGAACTTAATTTTCATATTTGGTATTTAGAGAGAAAGCACATTCATATAGCTTTCATTACAGCATATTTATATAATTGTTCTATTTTATCAGGTATTGTTGTCAATCTCTTACTGTGCCTGATTTATAAAGTAAAACTTATCATAGTTATGTATAGATAGGAAAAAATCTTGGCATGTATATCTATGTATATATGTACACACATATATAGAGAGAGATAGTGTCCAAGAACTATCTGCAATTTCAGTTATCCACTAGGTATCTTGGAACATACCCCTGTGGATAAGGGAGGACTACTTTACAGTGGACTAACTGTACTCTTGCAAATGTAGACTAAGGTGATGGTTATGTGCTGCTTTACATAAACTTCAGTGTTTTCTGAGTAATTTGGACTCGTAGAATGTTGTAGAATCTTTTATAATGCTTTTGAATTTTAGGTATTTTGAATTCAATATGTAAAAGTGTTTCTGGCATAATAATATATTTTTAATTTTTATTTTTATTTGTTTATTTTTTTGAGACAGAGTCTCAAGCTGTCACCATGAGTAGAGTGCTGTGGCATCACAGTTCACAGCAACCTCAAACTCTTGGGCTTAAGCAATTCTTTTGCTTCAGCCTCTCAAGTAGCTGTGACTAAAAGTGCCTGCCACAACACCCTGCTATTTTTGCTTGTAATTATTATTGTTGTTTGGCAGGCCCTGGCTAGATTCAAACACGCCAGCTCCAGGACACATGGCTAGCACCCTAGATGCTGAGCTACATGCGAGGAGTCTAATTATATATTGTTAAATGATAATTCTCAAGTATGTTTCATATAATGAATGATAATCTGGTTTGTTTTTCTAATGAGTCTATTTTCCTTCTACGTTTACTTAGGAATTTTGCAGCCAGTTTGGCTAAAGTCCTTATGCCTTCATGTTAATATAATTATAATTTTATTTTTAAGATCTTTGAATGGATTCCAGAACACTCTAAGGGAAGTTTTATTTCAGGCAAATTAGCATTGGATTATAGACTTTAGCCAATGTGTGTGTTGTGCTGGAAAGTAAGTGTTCAATTTCATAACTCAGAACCCCATTCTTCTTTTAGCACAACCTAGAATTACATTATCTTAATTAGCAGCCCTATCATGCTCCTACAGTATTTTGAGATAGCTCTACCTTAGAGGGTCTTTTATTATCATTGGTATGTATTAAACACTCTCTTTTCTTAAAATACAGTTCCTCTTTATTATACTTGAGGAATTACTATGTGTCTGTGGAAAAATTCTCGTTAGATCTGGTTCATTACCCAGGCCATCAATAAAATGGGGATAGTGGGTTTTTCTTTTTGTTTTCTGATTTCTGATCCCATGGATTTCATCAGCACAGCATCAATATTAATCCTGGTCATTAATCCATGAACAACATCTATTTACTACCTAATTTATGACAAACACTGGAAGTGGTGAATATGAATTCTCTAGTCTTATAGAGTTCACAGGTTGGTGAGACTATTTTCAAATGTACAAAACAGAGCTGGACTAAGGACAGATTCGTGTGGAGTTCCACTAGACATCTCTCTCTAAGTTAGGATTTGCTCCTTTAACTGTTAGATTTTGGGTACTGTTGTTTAGCCAGCAATGAATTGGCCTCAGTGTCCTCATATCAATCCCACATTTTGGTTCATCTTATTCACAAAGATAAAGTTATAAGATTTGTCATATTCCTTGAAAAATCCACATAGATCAAGATTTCCTAGATAGGAGATGGAAAGAATGTTCAGGAGGGTTCAAGCCCTGAGTTTTTAACTTTCTTTTTTTTATTAAATCATAGCTGTGTACATTAATGGAATCATGGGGTACAATGTGCTGGTTTCATATACACTCTGAAATATTTTCATCAAACTGTTTGACATAGGAGTTTTTAATATTTGAGAACTAGCATGAGGTAGAGTGGCAGAATAGATAGTTTAGAAAAAATGAGTAGAATGTAAGAAGGAGACAAAGTAGGGAAGAACAAAAGAAAGAACCACAGTTAAATGATAGTAAAATCCTAGAATTTAACACTTTTAGGCTTATGGATAAATACTGCCAAATTAAAAAAAAAAAAAAAACATTTTCCATGTATGACCAATAGACTCTTCTACAGGCTACCTTTTGTTTATTTATATTTTTTGCAAACTATCATTTGCTTTTCAAAAGAGTTGTCCTTTTTTTCATTTTCTTCATGATGCAGTAAATTGTAATGTTCATGTCAGATGGCATTAATCTGTGAACAAAAGAAGACAGTGCAACTTTATAAAATGGATTTATTTTCTTCTGTGTGCTTTTCTCTGCTATTTATTGGGATCAAATATATGCATCTCTTTGAGTGGAGATAAGCATTTTGATTGAAGACTGTATTTTAAAAAAAAATTCAATGCAAATTTAAAAATAAAAATGAAAACATAGTCCAAAGATGTTCTTGCAAAAGAATAATCCAAAGAATTTACAAGTACAAATTGCCTATTTAATGATGCTTCAGTGAGTCTTAACAAAATTTAAAATCTGTAGTGTGATACAACAATAAATATGAGCAGGATTCTTGGTTTCCAGTCCTGGTTCCTCTATGAATTTTCTGTACCTTATGATGAACTCACGTATCTTCCTTAAGTAAAGTTCCTTGTCTGATAAATGAAATGGTTAGACATCATGTGAAAGGTACTTTTCAGCTCTGATTCTATTCCTTACACAGTAAGCAAAATGTCAGAAAAGTTCACAATAAAACTTTCCTCTATATTCTTGCAAAAGTTTAATTCATTCTGCAACAAAAATCTTTTAAAAAATTCTGTAAGTAAACCTCCTTGAACAGGATTCAAGATTTATCTTTAACTGAACTGCAAATATATTGAGAATGTGGTACTTATTCTGGATCTCTGAAACTTCAGGTCTGGTTCCTGAGACCTTGAAGGAACCTGTCTGGCTCCACCTTGTTCCATGCTAGTTTCCTCATCTTCTGTGGGCAGAAAAACACAGGAGCTTTCCTTTACAGGCTGCCATCAAAGTTGTTTCCCATATTGGGTTGGGAGGAAGTACACAGTCAAGAACTGATAAACTTGAATTAAAGGCTTTCTCAAAGAAGATTCAAAGTGGGTTGACTTTTGAGTGATTCACTTTTGGATTGTTGCTGAAAACAAAGTTGAGGCTAATCTCTTGATGAGGCTGCAAAGTGAAGGGTCTAGAAGGTAGCAATGAGTCATGGAAGGACAGTACCCTGGAAGCCAGGTCATCCCAGCTTTATGCTTAGTTCTGTAAGAATCCTAAAATTTTGGAGAAGACCCTTTCACAGCTCTGTGTTTCTATTTCATTATCTATAAACTCAGGTGGAAGCTCAGAACAAAAGTCTCATATTCAGATATGTAAGGAGTAAAACTATTTAGGTGTAAAGACAACAGTGAATGATGAATACTTTTGGAAACTAGGAGAATACAAAAATACAGAGGTGTGACGTTTAAGTTTGTGAATTCATTGTAGAAAAAGTACTATAGTCCTCATTCCTGCATACCACTATAGTCACCTTCAAAATACTCCTTCTGGGAAGCTACGCTCTGACGCCAACACCTAATTCTCCTTTCAAATAGTTTGAGGACTCTTTTTCTGGAATGTCCATGAGAGCTATCATAATATTACCCTTGATATACTGAATGTTATCCAAATGTCTTCCTTTCAACATATCCTTTATCTTCAGGTAAAGAAAAAAGTCACTGGGCGCCAGATCAGGTAAGTATGAACAGTGTTCCAATACAGCTATTTGCTTACTGGCTAAAAACTCTCCCACAGACAGTGAGCTGTTACTTTATAGTGATGCAACATGCTGCTTTAATTCAAGTTCCAACATTGTTGTCATAGCATACAAAAACATGCAACAACAATAATGAATGCAACTCAGCAAGACACCACCACACAGTGACATGGACACAGCCATGGGACACTGATATACAACGTAATGAAATCTTACTGAGTTGTTTGTACAGTGCTGCCAATGTAAGCACACACACAGTGGCAAGTTCACTAACTCATTAGACATCATATATGCTGTTCCCAAGGTATTTTAATTAAAAATGATTTTAGAATTCTGCAATAGCTTACAAAACAAACATGTCTGCTTTATATTAGTCAGGGTTCTCTAGAGAAACAGAACCAATCGGATTTTTTTATTTGCTTCTTCAAAGGGATAGGCTTAAAAATCTAAGTTCTTAAAAAAAAGAAAATCTAAGTTCTTTAGCTAAATGGGTGAGGCCTACCCACATTATTGAAGGTAATCCCCTTTATTTAGGATCAGTTGGTTTTAGCAATTTACCACATCTACAAAAATGCCTTTACAGCAACATGTAGACTAGTGTGTTTAACAACTTGGCACTATAGCCTAGCCATCTTGACACATAAAATTAACTATCACATGTTCCCATATAAATCTCTAAACTATTCCTCATTGACTTTTGTGCTCTGATCTCTTATTATTTGAAAGTTCCCTTAAAACTCAAACCACAAGGCTCGGCGCCTGTGGCTTAACGGGCTAAGGTGCCAGCCACGTACACCTGAGCTGGCGGTTCGAATCCAGCCCGGACCTGCCAACAACAATGGCGCTGCAACCAAAAAAAATGGCCGAGCGTTGTGGTGGGCACCTGTGGTCCCTGCTACTCGGGAGGTGGAGGCAAGAGACTCATTTGAGCTCAGGAATTGGAGGTTGCTGTGAGCTGTGATGCCACGGCACTCTGTCCAGGGTGACAGCTTGAGGCACTGTCTCAAAAAAACAAAACAAACAAACAAAAAAAAAACTCAAACCACAAGTCAAAGTTTTTCCATGTTAACAGACAACAAAATCGTCTCTTGTAAGAAATGTTGTTCTTGTATAAAAGCAAGAGGAACTAAGACTGAGCTTACACCTATTACCATGTAAGCCCATGGCCCTTATGATGGTTTGTTTGAACCTTGCCTTAAAATCACCCTAAGCTTTTAACACTTCTGAATACTTATACAGGAATTGCTCATACATTGTTGCTTTATTACTCATCAGTTTACTGGAAAGTAAGGTGTGTTAGGATGGATTTGTTAACAGTGTCTGATCCAACTTACCTAGCATTAAAAAATAATTTTCAATAGGTATGGAATATGAAGACAGTCAAGGCAGTGTCTTTTTCTTAGAAGTAACTACTTGTACCTATTAAAAATCTACATATTTAGGGCAAGAATTTTTTCTCCTCTGGGTGTTGTGCTGTTTTAACAGTACATTTCATTTCTCAGAGGTTATACAACTCTATTTTAAAAACAAATATACACCTGCCCTCCTCCCCTCCCTATCGCCTTTTTTCTTTCATTCTTGAGAAACTTAGCTAAGAAGAATATGTTCCAACTCCATCCATGTAAACATGAAAGAGGTAAAATCTTGAGGGAGAGTAAGTTGTGGGACCACACCTACGGTGTATCTTACAAGGGTACATGTGAAATTTACTAAATGTAGAATAAAAATGTCTTAACACAATAACTAAGACAATACTGTGAAGGCTATATTAACCAGTTTGATGAAAATATTTCAAATTGTATATAAAACAAGCACATTGTACCCAATGATTGCATCAATGTACACAGCTATGATTTAATAAAAAAAATACAACAAAACACCCCCTAAAATAAAAACAAAATCAGTGACTATACCTACCTTTACATGTCTGCATGTTTAACTCCTCACGTCCATATGGAATGAGGCAAAAGTTCTAGATGAACCCGCCTCCTAACACTTCAGGTCACTCACTGATTTTTTTTTTTTTTTTTGGTAGAGACAGAGTCTTACTTTATTGCCCTCAGTAGAGTGCTGTGGCATCACACAGCTCACAGCAACATCCAGCTCTTGGGCTTAGGCGATTCTCTTGCCTCAGCCTCCCGAGTACCTGGGACTACAGGTGCCCACCACAACACCCAGATATTTTTGTTGTTGCTGCAGTTGGGCCGGGGCTGGGTTTGAATCCACCACCCTTGGTATATGGGGCCAGTGCCCTACCCACTGAGCCACAGATGCCATCCCCACTCACTGATTTTTCTTATAAATGTTGGCACTATATTTTACTGCCCAAATCCACATGTCTCTCCTGAAAAAAACAAAATAATATAAAATAATTAAATGTCAGGATTAAGTGTGCAGATTTTAGAAATTTGAAGACTAACTTAATAATTATGCAGTTTTCATAAAAGGACATGAATAACAATGTGCAATGAGAAGCTATAACAAATATAAAATATTTTATTTAAAACATTAATAGATACATAGACTTTAAAAAATACTTTGTAATGCAGAAACTACTTATGTGGCTACATTTAATGTAAATTGGCCTTTGGTTATAGAGAACTAGACTGAAAAATCCTTCAAATTAAAACAGATAACAAAATTGTTAAAGAAGCAGTTGGTTTGCCAAGAAAAAAAGTCAATCTCTATAATTTCATGGAGTATAACACATGTACCTCTTATAAAGTGATTCCAGCTACTTTTAACAGTTCAATTCAGACTAGGAAGAACAGTCATAGGTACTATCTGGTATGCCAGTAGGGCAGATTCTGGGTGACAGATATCTTTAATAGGCTATAAGGTAAATGCACAATGCTTGCAATGGAGGCCCAGGAAAAAAACCTATGTAAGAAGAATATAATTTTCCAGATTTGATCAAGCTACTTTTGACATTATATTTTAATTTTTAAAACCTACATCATTTGCAGTTTTAGATCCCCTATCCTCTTCCTGGATTTCAGTTACTGAGAGTCTCCTATTTATCTACCAAAATCAGTGGCTCTCAACCTTCCTAATGCTGTGGCCCTTTAATACATTTCCTGTGAGTCGCGACCCACAGGTTGAGAACTGCTATACTAAATCATCTTTAAATTTTGTTAATGTCTCAAGTTTTCTACTATCATACTTGATACTGACTCAGTGTAATCTTCATTTCTATCTGACTCCAAACACTAGATGATGCCAGGGAAAGCATTATGAAATATATGAAAAAAAAAGTCTTCATTTAGATTAGTTAGTTCTTTTTTTTTTCTCATCCTAATGCCACTTTATTTTTATTTATTTATTTATTTATTTTTTATTGAATCATAGCTGTGTACATTAGTTCAACCATGGGGTACAGTGTGGGGGCTTCACATGCAATCTGAGATATTTTATCAACCTGATTGACATACCGTTCATGATATTT
>CAUYON010162819.1:0-10920 GCA_963573935.1 Arctocebus calabarensis | reverse complement strand
AGGCCTTTCCAGTTTGCAATCTCACTGGTGCTGTAGTCACAGCTGCCGGCAGGATTAGACCGAACGAACACACGCAACCACTTGCCAGATCTCCACTGCTTTTGCCTTCCTCAGGGGGTCCAGAAGTCTCACGCTGTCTCCTTGTGTCCCCAAAGGGATGTTTCTGGGCAGATCTCGTCAGCCAGAGACGCCTGAAGTCTTCTCTCCCCAGTCTCACTGAGCCCAGTTGCAAGGAAGCTGTTACTCGGCCACCATCTTGGCTCCTCCCCTTCCTCACAGAGCCTGAAGAGTTGTGCTGTGGAAACCACAAGATTTGCTTCTTACACAAAGACCCAATTATTGAGATAATAAAGAAAAGATTTCCCAACAAGAAAGGAAGTTTTTGTTTTTGTTTTTTTTGAGACAGAGTCTCACTATGTTGCCCTGGATAGAGTACCATGGCATCACAGCTCACAGCAACCTCCAGCTCTTGGGATCAGGCAATTTTCTTGCCTCAGCCTTCCAAGTAGCTGGGACTACAGGCACTGCCACAACACCCGGCTATTTTTTTGTTGCAGTTGTCATTGTTGTTTAGCAGGCCCAGGCCAGGCTCAAACCTGCCAGCCTCAGTGCATGTGGCCGGCGCCATAACCACTGTGCTGTGGGCACCAAGCCAAGAAAGGAATTTTTTTTTTTAGTCAGAAAAGGAATATAGCCTTGTTATTGACTACTTTAAGTAGAACAAACTAAACATACACATTTAACAGTTTTGGTTTGTTTAAGAAAGGAATTTTTAATAAGATATGTTTCTTGCTGGGAGCATGGAAGAAGCTGTTTCAAATCCATCGCTCAGATTAGGTGAAATCTTGGGCTTTTATAGGGGGAGCCACATGCCTTGGGACAGGTGGTGGGGCTACATGTGTTGGAAGAAGGTTGTGGGGAAGGTGAATCTTAGAGACAGGAAGTCTGCCCAGGGCTTCTGAATCCCAGCTCCTTTCTCTTGCATAAAATTCACCATTTCCTGGAAGACAACTCAAAAGTTCAAGTAGTTACTTAAAGGAAAGGATTGTATTAGGGGGTCATTGAAATTTGTGCAACATCAGGTCCTGGTTACAACTCCCCATCCATTTAATTCATCCTTCTGTCTTGGGAATCTAAGACTAACCAAACATTTTAAAACATATTACTGAGTTACCAGCCTCTCCCCAACAAGGTAGTAAAGTATATCAAAAGAAGTACCCATCCCTGGGCGGCACCTGTGGCTCAGCGAGTAGGGCACTGACCCCACATACCAAAGGTGGCAGGTTCAAACCCGGCCTCTGCCGCACTGCAAAAACAAAAAATAGCCGGGTGTTATGGTGGACACCTGTAGTCCCAGCTACTCGGGAGGCTGAGAATCGCCTAGGCCCAGGAGTTGGAGGTTGCCGTGAGCTGTGTGATGCCACAGCGCTCTACTGAGGGTGACAGAGTGAGACTCTATCTCAACAATAAAAAAAAGTACCCATCTCTGACTGGGATCCCTCCTAGGAATTATTGGCCCCAAGTTCCCCAGATGAAATTGCCATCCTAAAATCTCTTAGCCCAGCGGTTCTCCACCTGGGTTGCGACCCCTTTGTAACAATGAAAATGCATCCTGCATATCAGATATTTACATTACGATTCATAACAGTAGCAAAATTACAGTTATGAAGTAGCAACAAAAATAATTTTATGGTTGGGGGGTCACCACAACATGAGTATTAAAGGGTCGCGGCATTAGGAAGGTTGGGAACCACTGCTTAGTCAATTATAAAAACAGTTCTAGGTAGCTGATCTAGCAGTGAGATAGGCTCACGATTGCCTTCTGGTGGACACCATTTTTGAAGTTATATCAGGATTATCGCACAAAGTAGAAGAGGCAATAGATTGAAACATCTTAATTATAGAGTTGTCTTGCCAGGCAAAAGAAAATCCCCACAGGACAAGCTGGAAATTTGGGGTATATGTTTTCAGATGGCCCAGGGAGATGGGCTTGTGCCTCGGGTACCTTTTAGCTAGTAACCACAGAATACCCAGCTTTGTACTGCCCCTGTTCTGTAAAGCTGCTTCCATCTGTAAAGTGCTCCTTATCTATAGCAGGGCATGCTCACATCTGTAATCCTAGCACCCTGGGAGGCCAGCAGTTCAAGACCAGCCTGAGCAAGAGTGAGACTCCATCTCTACTAAAAATAGAAAAACTAGTTGGGCATGCCAGAGCATGCCTGTAGGCCCAGCTACTCGGGAGGCTGAGTCAGAAGGATGGCTGGAGCCCAGGAGTTGAGGGTTGCACTACATTCTGGCCCAGGGCAAAAGAGTGGGACCCTTTCTCAAAAAAAAAAAAAAAGAGCTCCTCGTCTGGATCTCTCAGGAGCTAATCCATGGAACCTGAACTAGAATATGCCTAGTCATAATCTGAGTGTAATCACAGAATGGGGAATGAGAATGCACAGGCAGTGAGGTGGCTGGATTTAAGGTGGACACCATTTTTGGAGTTACATCAGGATTATCGCACAAAGTAGCCTGATGTTTACCCATCCAGAAACTCCCTGGTAACCAACAGCCTCCCTTTTGTTCTAGCAGAGATACATGTAATACTTGGTCTGAACAGCCACCAAGTTACTTAAGAGTAAACTTTTTAGCTTTCTGCAAAGCATCATCAATAGTAGCCACTGCTCCCAAACAAGTGTGCCACCCTTTGTCACCACATCCAGTTACACAGAGAAATCAATCTCAGTTGCTTATGATCCCCCAGTTTGTGTCAATTTCCTGAGTCCAATGTCTTGTTTTTCTTTAATAAACAAATCAAAAGGGGACCTAAGGCGGTGGCAGTCGTTAATTTTTAATTGTCAAGAAAGCCTCATATCCAAGTAAATAGCTATTTTTTGTCCTCTTTTAAGGCTTTAGAGAGAGGTTTTGCTGTTAGCCTTAAGTCAGGGATCTAAATCTGGCAAAACCTGGCCATAACCAAAAATCTATCCCGTCTGTGGCTGGTAAGGATTGCTCTGCAATTTACATCCTCTCTCCAATCTAGAAGGAGGTTATGAGTTTCAGGAGACAATTCAAACCCCAAGTATTTGACAGTGGGAAGTGAGATCTAAGTTTTTTCTGAGATATTTTTATATCCTTTGTCAAGTAAAAATAATATAATCACAGCTTCAATCTCACTAGCCATCAGGGTATTGTCTACACACTATAAAATCATATTCTTGCCTAAAACTATTTCTCTCAAATCTCTGGCCAGGATTTTTCTGAAGACTGTTGTTTTTTTTTATTTTTAACTCCTGAAGGACACTCCAGCAGTACTGGCATTTGGTTTTAGACTTTAAGTCTACCCATTCAAAAGCAAATAGTACTTATTAGGATTTGAGAGCAAGAGGAAAGCAAAAGAAAATCATGCAAAATTTCTGAATAAAGTGGTAAGAAGAGTGTAAGGATTAGATACTATAGGAAGAATATCCTCCCTCCTCCACTATTTGGTTTATTTCCCTTAGATCTTAAACAAACCAGTATTCCTGGGTTCCAGGTGGTTTTGTTTGTTTGTTTTGTTGTGTTTTGAACTAACAGAATGGGGCTATAATGAGGCATTTCCAACCTTCCTTGCCTTCATGGCCAGGAACTCAGTGTTAACATTTTTTCCCGTAGAGTTCTCTTATCCAAGAGAGGGGGTCTGTCTAGTTGCTTCAGGAGGTGTCTAGGATTTTATTTTACATTTCCCACCTTTTGACCCTAATTTGCCAGAGGCAACACCAATGGCCAAACTTTCATTTTGTCTCATCTTTGCTGGCCACCCGCCTCAGTTCCATCTATTCCTCGGTGGGGCTCTGTGGTCAAAGGTCTCAAATTCAAAAGATCGACAGCCAATTCAGTGCTCTAGGCCAGAGTGGAATGGAAGTGGACAGATATTTATCAAACTTCAAAATCTCTTAAGCAACATAAGAGCAAAAAAAATAAAATGGTTAGTCTTGGCGCCCATAGCACAGTGGTTATGGCGCCACAAACACCTAGGCTGGCGGGTTCAAACCATGCCCAGGCCAGCTAAACACAAATTTCAACTACAACAACAACAAAAAAAATAGCTGGACGTTGTGGCAGGCGCCTGTGGTCCCAGCTACTTGGGAGGCTGAGGCAAGAGAATCACCTCAGCCCAAGAGTTTGAGGTTGCTGTGAGCTGTGATGCCACAGTGCTCTACGAAGGGTGGCATAATAAGACTCTATCACAAATAAATAAATAAATAATAAAATGCTTAAACCAAGTTTATAAAATTAACCTGTTAGCATTGAGCTACTGCCAAACTCCTAGGAATTTACTATACAAAGCATAATTATTTGTTAAAACCATTTGAGCTAAGGATTTAGAGGCTTTGTATCAGAACGAACATTCTAAACAAAAGTTGCAAGTTCTTATTCTTCTTAGCAAAGTATCTCAAGAAAGGAAGAAAAAGTATCCAATGTATTCAGCCCTACTATGAAACCAATTTATAGCTTTCTTGTGAAAAGTATAACCCAATTATAGCGCAAGAATATGGGGAAAGGGGCAAGGGAGGGGAGAGAAGGAGGGAGGGTAGGTGGAGGGAGGGTAATTGGTGGGATCACACCTACGGTGCATTTTACAAGGGTACCTGTGAAATTTACTAGGTGTAGAATATAAACGTCTTAATATAATAACTAAGAGAATGCCATGAAGGTTATGTTAACCAGTTTGATGAAAATATTTCAGATTGTATATAAAATGAGCACATTGTACCCCATGATTGCATTAATGTACACAGCTATGATTTAATTTTTAAAAAAAGTTGCAAGTTCTGCCTGGTTCTGACAATGACAGGAAAATAGAAACTTGTAGGTAGCTAAACATTCAAATTATCTAGACTTTGTGAGCATTTATCAAGGATGTTAAAAGGCTCAAAAGACTTTATCAAAATAGAATCACAGGTTATGATAGAATAATATCAATTCACTTAACCAAGAGTGATAATCAGAAGACTCTAAGGGCAACACACAAGAAACCTTAAGTTTTTAAAACTCAATTTTCCCAAGTAATAAAAAACCTAATAAGGACAACATAGGAATTATCTCAATAAAACATAGAATCTTTGTTTTTCAGGCAGGTTACCAAAAGGTAAAGAAAATCTTTAATGCAATTGCTATTTCTTATGGGAAACACATTTAGACAACTCTGAAATCAAACTTCGTGAAAAGGATACCAGAACTTATCAATCAAAAAAAGACCCTAAGAGACAAGAAACTAGAAAACTAAAACCTTAAGAAAAGGAAAAGGAATATACAACTCTTAGTAACAGTATAGGAATTTTTTTTTACCATAAATTGAACAATTCAAACATACCAAGAAGCTAAGAAAAGCATTGCTTTTCAGACCTAATATTTCCGCATTAGACCTAAAGCAATCTTAGAACCAAGGGAGGGAAAAAATTCCAGGAGCCATGAAAATGTTGGGCAGGGTTATCATCTCAGGCCCTTTCCAGGGGAGGAAGAGCTAAAAGCAGCAAGACGCTGCAAATTCAAACTTCTGAGAGAGAGCTGAGAAATTTCGAAAGAGGCAGATAATAGAAAACCTCTTGTGATTTTATAACATTCATCTCACATACATTTGCCTAATTTATTTTAGTAATTTACATAACCATTTCGATAGTTATTCAACCAATGTGATTGCTTGTGCCCCCAACGAGGTCATTTAATGTCTAAACAAATTTGATATCTAACCATATTTTCATAAACAAAATTAGAAGAAAAGAGAAGGAAAAGAATTTTAAAACACAGACCAAGGAGAAAAAAATCCCAAAATGTAGTTTTAGTTATTATTTTTAAACTTAAAGAAAAACCTACCAAAATAACAAACATAAGAATCCTAGTAAGACTTGCTATTCTGAATAAAGTGACATCTTTAATTCTATAAATACAGTAGAAGTTTTAGAACATATCCTGCTTAAAGATGTTCACTAATTTGATCTTTCTAAAATATCAATATCCCAAAATATAATTTATTGACATGACTATAGGCTGAGTAAACCTCTAACATGAATCCTTAGCATCTCAAATAATGGCGCAAAGTCCTAACAATTTTTTTTTTTTTGCAGTTTTTGGCTGGGGCTGGGTTTGAACTCATCACCTCTGGCATATGGGGCTGGCGCCCTACTCACTGAGCCACAGGCGCCGCCCCCAATTTTTTTTTTTTTTTAACATAAGGATCAAAATCAAGCCTTTGTGTCACAATGAGGGATCTGTTTGTTGTCTGCGGTGAACACATCTTGCTCTTGCTCTGTAAATCTACTTTTCTCTTCCTCGGTAAACTGTTTCATGCTTGCCTTGTCAGATATCATGGGGATATCTGACCATTGTTTGGCCAAGAGCACACCAAGAACTGAGAACACAGACAACTACCTGAATCTTGGTGCTGTGACTCAGATCACTCTGTCTAGGCGAGCCAGCTTGCCTTTCTTGCTTTGGATCTTCCTACCTTGCAGCAGAACTTAAGAGCACTCTGTTGCTTACATTCATTTTTCCACCTCTGCCATTTCTCAGACTGCACAGCTGAGTTCTCAGCTAAAACTGGGTGCAGGATAAGGAGGGTAGGGGCGTCTCCCTCACAGTAAGAGAGAAGTCTTTCATTTTGCTTCATCTGATGGAAAAGAGCTCTGTTGCCCATGGCACAGTGCCATGGCATCAGCTTAGCTCAACAGCAACTTCAAACTCTTGAGTTCAAGTGACTGTCCTTCCTCAGCCTCCTGAGGAGCTGGGACTGCAGGTGCACACAGTGCCCAACTTATTTTTCTATTTTTAGTACAGATGACATCTCACCCTTGCTCAGGTTGGTCTCAAGTCAAGATCTTCCTCGAGTCGCTGCCTGTTTCTGAGCTCAAGCAATCCTCCCACCTTGGCTTGCCAGAGCGCTAGGAGCCACTGCACCCAGCCTTTGACATTGGTTTTTGACAGTGTACTTTTCTTTCTGATCAAACGGGATGCTTATGGCTCCTTCCTATGTTAATACTAAACATTTCCACCCCTGGTTTTGTCTTCTTTGTCATGGCTAGCCACCCAATCACAGGTGCTTATACTTTTATAAACAACCAGGTTGATAGACCAGCAGATAACATTGTCCTGGTGGGTAGCAAAAAAACCACAAGAGGCTCTTAGGTTTGAGGGGCTGTACACAGCCTCTCTTCCTACAAATTGGAAAGGAGGTAATTGGACCAGAACGGCCCTGGTCATTAGGTGGGGACCCCAGCAAATCCTTTTTCCCTCTTTGTTCCTCACCTAGATGGCTTAAGTCATTCCCTAGGGACACCCAGATTTAACAAACCCCAGCTGGCAAAGAATCTCTCCCATACCCTCCTTTTCCCTCCTTACTTTCTATATGGGTGCACAGGAATCAAAAATCCCTCCCCAAACCCCTTTGTGGGCACATTCTTTAAACTGGGACAAGTTGGATCCAGACACTCTGAAGAAGAAACACTTAATCTTCTTCTGCACAACTACCTGGCCACAGGAAAGGTAAGAGGGAAGGAAAATGGGCCGAAATTTCATATGTATAGACCCTCTTTTATTTATGGGGAAATCCTTGATGGTGCAAGGGGCGTTCAGAGCCAAGTAAGACTGTGGTGTTAAGAGGTCTTCCTCAAGTTCCTGCCTATTCCATGCAGGCCCCGTGCTCAAGGAAGCCCCCAAAATGGTCCTACACCGAAGAGGTTGTGCTGTCTCTGTCTGCAGGAGGAAAGGTGGCTGGGCCCCTAGACTTGGCAGAAACTGTGGGGAAGTTTAGATCAGCCCTGATCTGTAAGCCCTTTAGTAGAGTTTAGTGGAGTTAAAATGAATAAAACACAATCTGGGAATCATCAGAGGCATGAAAATTTGCCACTGGAGTACACCTTTCAAATCCTTGATATTCGGCTCAGTGCCTGTAGCTCAGCGGCTAAGTCGCTGGCCACATACACT
This sequence comes from Arctocebus calabarensis, assembly GCA_963573935.1. Taxonomy (NCBI): domain Eukaryota; kingdom Metazoa; phylum Chordata; class Mammalia; order Primates; family Lorisidae; genus Arctocebus; species Arctocebus calabarensis. The sequence goes on along the minus strand of CAUYON010162819.1, from coordinate 2,973 downwards.
GGGGCTGGTGGATTTGAACCCAGCCTGGGCCTGCCAAACAACAATGACAACTACAACAATAACAAAAAATAGCCGGGAGTTGTGGTGGCCACCTGTACTCGGGAGGATGAGGCAAGAGAATCGCTTAAGCCCAAGTGTTGGAGGTTGCTATGAGCTATGATACCACGGCACTCTGCTGAGGGCAACATAATGAGACTCTGTCTCAAAAAAAAGAAAAATTCTAAATATCCAGTGGGTGAAACAGCAGTGACTATGAGTGCCTCAGGGTGAAATAATAATTCCTCAGAAGAGAAGTGGGAGAGAGAACACTTTCTAGTGTGTGTCCAGGGTGGCCTAAAGGCCAATAGGCAAAGGCGGTCAAGGTCTTCCAAGGTCTCTGCCATAAGCCAAGGGCCAGAGGAAACCCCATAGCCTTCTCCTGGATCAACTCTCGAGACCAGATGCACACCAGGCAAATCCTTGATCCAAGCAGCTCAGATATTAGGAAAAAGGAAGCTTGCCCGGGACCCCTAAGAACATCCTTGGATGATATGGTGGCTGCAATTAATTCTGGTTTCTTTCTTTTTGTTTTTTATTTATTTATTTTTTGAGACAGAGCATCACTCTGTTGCCCTAGGCTAGAGTGCTGTGGCGTCAGCCTAGCTCATAACAACCTCAGACTCTGGTCTAGCTTCAGGGGATCCTCCTGCCAAGTACATAGGACTACAGGTCCCCACCATAATGCATAGCTAGTTTTTCTATTTTTAGTAAAGATGGGGTCTCATTCTTGCTCACGTGGTCTCAAACTCCAGAGCTCAAGTGATCCTTCCAACCTTGGCCTCGCAGAAAGCTGGGTTTATAGGCATGAGCCACCCTACCCAGCCTAATTCTGTTTTCTACAACAGAACTTCTGAGCTTGAGTCTCAGCCTCAGGGGAAGGGGTTGAGGAAAGATTCTAGGCATGCCCAATTTATGGCAGCATCGGCACCCACATTAAAACCAATGGCCTAAGCTCCCACCAAGTGATGCCACATCTATCAATGGGAATGGCATTGGACCAAAAACTATCCCAACAAGGACAGGCTGCCCAAGGCCTTTGTCACCAGTGCCATCAAACAGGCCACTTGATCACACTCTGTCCTATGCGGTCATCCCAGGACAGGAGTTGGTCCCTAGACCAGAACATGGTACAGTGAAGGAGCCCACTCCCATCAGATCCCTGGCGGTTGACTATTACTGGAGTGGAGCCAAGAGGAACCCTCTTGGTGGCAGGTCCCAGAGATACCTACTTGGATCCATCACTCTTGCATGAAGCCATGGAAAAACCAAAATGAAACTCATATAGCCCCTGCAGATGTCAACTCCAACACCAGGGGCCAATACTTGTGTCCTCCCTTGGAGGATCTCCAGTACCTGTTCAAGCTGACCTGCTGTGGCTCCTTCAGATAAGTAATACAAACTGTTCACGGACAAGACACTTTTTGCCCTGGCAAACCAAATCCCATATACTCTAAGGCTCAAGCAAACCTGCTAAATATGCCCATCCACTAACAAATCCTAACAGGTTCAGGACAACACCAATGCCATCCTAAAGTCCACCCTCAAACTGCAGATGTGTGGCAAGACCTCTAGGCCCTGGTGGATATCCCTGGTAATTCCCTTGGTCACTCCATTATTTGGATCCTGAGAATTCTAATATTGGGAACAATGCTCATAAATGTTTGCTAAGTTTATTTCATCCCATCCAGAGGCCATTAAAAACTGCTAATGGTCCTGTGTTCTCTACCAGCCCCAGCACTTACCTCCTCCTCACACCTGCAACTATAGCCATCTATCAAGGACATTCATTGCAAGAGGCCATCCTAATAGGAATCATTACCCCTACTCAGGAAGAAGCAACCAGGTGAGTTATGACTCTACCCAATGATTTGGGCCGCTAGACTAGAGAATGGGGAAATGTTAGATAGCAAGGAACCGCCAATATTCTCCTAGGGACAAAAGTGGGGGCCTTGCCTTGGTTCTGCCTCAAGCAATTGTCCCACCTGGGAAGAAGGACAAAGGCACAAACTCTGCCTTGGTTCTGCCCTACTCTTGATCCTACCCTGAGCAACTGCCTTGTGCTGGGTGAGGAGGAATACCCCTTGGGCCAGGCAGCTCACACACGATAGGCTTTGGAAAGTGACCTAAAATAACCTAAGGGTAGTTATCATGTCAATAACTGTCCATCAAAGTGGTTCCATGGTGATGTCTAAAGCACAAGAAAAGCCTAATCCAGACATAAAACAAGACCCCAGACTATAACCAGTGCCTTTTTGTCATGACAAGGGATCCGTTTGTCTTCTATGGTGAACATATCTTTGAAGGGCACAGTCATCTGCGCCCTTGTAAGGTCAATCAGTTTCATTTGTGCTCCTTGAGGTCCGAGGCCCTGAGGAGGAACATTTCTAGTACTTGGGCTAGATGTGAGTTTCGGAAGATTTTCTCCCCAGCTCACAGAAGCAGTATAGGTGAAAAGCCTATAAGTAAACCTTTAAATGGCTCCATTTTGTGAAGGCAAGTTTAAGGTCTTTTGTGAGTTAGAAAGGAAAAAATCCTGGATAGAACTCCATATGTGGCTTAGAACCTAATCATGTAAAAGAGATTTAGGGCAGAGCTTCATGGAGGCAGGTCTGCAAACAGATACCTGTATATCTCGGGATTTTCCAGGCTACTCCCTTATGATGATTAACTGCCTCCAAATGGTCTGTTAAAGGATCAAGCATTTAAACCACTTTTTCCCCCCAAATCTTGTTGGGTGCTTTATCTCCATTGTTGTTTATATCCAAACAGGATATTCTTGGTTTAAAAAGGTGTGTACATACTTTACTGTAAACGAGGTATGTTTATGGCAGATTTTGTTACCTTTTGTGTTCTTTATACTTGGATATTGTTATCTGATTATTTGGGGTATATAAGAATTTTAGTAAAGATGGGTAGTCACTGAAAGGCCTGAGC
>CAUYON010162817.1:0-17538 GCA_963573935.1 Arctocebus calabarensis | reverse complement strand
CTGGGTCAAAAATTAGATTAAGAAGGAAATTGCCAACTTTTTGAAACAAAATGACAATGAAGACATGAATTATCAAAATCTGCGGGATACTGTAAAGGCTGTCCTAAGAGGGAAATTTATAGCATTGGAAGCCTTCATCAAGAAAACAGAAAGAGAGGAAGCCAGCAACTTAATGGATCATCTCAAGCAACTGGAAAAGGAAGAACAGTGCAACCCCAAACCCAGCAGAAGAAAGCAAATAACCAAAATTAGGGCAGAATTAAATAAAATTGAAAACAAAAGAATCATTCAGAAGATCAATGAAACAAAAAGTTGGTTTTTTGAAAAGATTAACAAAGTTGATAAACCTTTGGCCAATCTAACCAGAAACCAGAAACAGAAACATACTAAAAAGTCTCTAATATGGTCTATCAGAAACAATAAAGGAGAAATAACAACAGACACTTCAGAAATGCAAAAAATCCTTAATGATTACTATAAAAATCTCTGTTCCCAGAAATATGAAAATCTAAAGGAAATGGAACAATACCTGGAAGCACAAGACCTTTCTAGACTGAACGAGAAAAAATTAGAAATCTTGAATAGACCTATATCACTGAAATAGCATCAACAATACAAAATCTCCCTAAAATGAAAAGTCCAGGACCAGATGGCTTCACATCCATTCTATCGAACCTTTCAAGAGGAACTAGTACCGATATTATACGACCTTTTCCAAAGCATAGAAAAAGAAGGAACACTTTCCAACACATTTTATGATGCAAATATCACCCTGATACCCAAACCAGGGAAGGATCCAGCAAGAAAGAAAATTATAGATCAATATCATTAATGAATACTGATACAAAAACATTCAATAAAATCTTAGCAAACAGAATTCAACAACACATCAAAAAAATTATACACCATGATCAAGTTGGTTTTATTCCAGGGTTACAGGGTTGGTTCAATATATACAAATCTATAAATATAACACATCACATCAATAAAATAAAAAACAAAGACCAAATGATTCTCTCAATTAATGTAGAAAAAGCCTTTGATGATATACAGCCTCCTTTCATTATCAGAATTCTTAAGAAAATAGGCATAGAAGGAACATTTCTTAAACTACTAGAGGCCATCTACAGCAAACCCTTAGCTAATATCATGTTGAATGGTGTAAAATTGAAAACATTTCCACTCAGATCAGGAACCAGGCAAGGATGCCCACTGTCTCCACTGCTATTCAACATAGAAATGGAAATCTTAGCCATCACAATCAGGCAAGAGAAGGTGATCAAGGGTATCCAAATAGGGTCAAAGGAGATCAAACTCTCACTCTTCACTGATGATATGATCCTATACCTGGAAAATCCTAGGGACTCAACTTCAAAACTCTTAGAAGTGATCAAGGAATACAGCAATGTCCCAGGACACAAAATCAATACTTACAAGTCAGTAGCATTTATATACACCAACAATAGTCAAGCTGAAAACACAATCCATGACTCTATTCCTTTTACAATAGTGCCAAAGAAGATGAAATATCTGGGAATTTACAAAACAAAGGACATGAAAGATCTCTATAAGGAGAACTATGAATCTCTGAGAAAAGAAACAGCTGAAGATGTTAACAAATGGAAAAACATACCATGCTCATGGCTGGGAAGAATCAACATTGTTAAAATGTCCATACTACCCAAAGCAACCTACAGATTTAATTCAATCACTATTAAAGCATCATTGTCATACTTTAAAGAACTTGAAAAAAATAGTACTTCATTTTATATGGAATCAGAAAAAACCTTGAATAGCAAACACATTACTCAGAAATAAGAAAAAATCAGGAGGTATCACATTACCAGACTTCAGACCATATTATAAATCTATAGTGATCAAAACACCATGGTACTGGTAGGAACAGAATACAGAACCAAGAGATGAACCCTAATATTTATTGCCATTTGATTTTCAGCAAGCCTATCAAAAATATTCAGTGGGAGAAAGACTCCCTATTTAACAAATGGTGCTGAGTGAACTGGCTGGTGACCTGTAGAATACTGAAACTGGACCCCCACCTTTCACAATTAACAAAAATTGATTCTCACTGGATCTAGACATGAAACTATACAAACACTAGAAGAGAATGCAAGGAAAACACTTGAAGAAATTGGCCTGAGAGAATATTTTATGAGGAGGACCCCCCCGCCCCCCCGGCAAATGAAGCAACACCAAAAAAACAATAATGGGATCTGATCAAACTAAAAAGCTTTTGCACAGCCAAGAGCACAGTAAGTAAAGCAAATAGACAACCTCCAGAATGGGAGAAGATTTTTGGAGGTTATGCTTTCGACAAAGGTTCAATAACTAGAATCCACAGAGAACGCAAACTAATCAATAAGAAAAGAAGAAATAACCCCATTTCTATGTGGGCAAGAGACTTGAACAGAAACTTCTCTGATGAAGACAGGCACTTGGCCTACAAACACATGAAAAAAATGCTCATCATCCTTAATTATCAGAGAAATGCAAATCAAAACCATTTTGAGATACCGTCTAACTCCAGTAAGATTAGCCCACATCACAAAAGCCCAACATTATAGATGTTGACGCAGATGCAGAGAGAAGGGAATGCTTCTACACTGCTGGTGGGAATGCAAGCTAATATGACCATTTTGGAAAGAAGTTTGGAGAACACTCAAGTAACTAAAAGTAGACATACTGTTTGATCTGCAATTCCTCTACTGGGTATAAACTCAGATGATCAAGAATCATTTTGCAAGAAAGACATTTGCACCAGAATGTATATTTCAGCCCAATTCATAATAGCCAAGACATGGAAATAGCCCAAGAGCCCATCAACCCATGAATGGAGTAACAAATTATGGTATATATACACCATGGAATACTACTCAGTCATAAAAAGATGGAGGCTTCACACCTTTTATATTTACCTGAATGGAGCTGGAACATATTCTTCTTGGTAAAGTATCTCAAGGATGGAAAAAAAAGTATCCAATGTACTCAAAACTAATATGAAATCAATATATAACTAACTACACACTCATATGAATGGCAAAACAACCATAGTAAATAACGTAGAAGGGAAGGGGTTCGTGGGGGTGGGGAGGGGAGATATGGGTGGAGGGAGTATATTTGGGGGGAACCTCACCTAATATGCATGATGCAATGGTACATTTCAAAACTATTAAGAAATGAGTATAATTGTGATGGATGTGTTACTTAGTTAAATGTAAGAATTTCTCATTGTATATCGAAGCAGTACCCTGAACCGCATAAATGCATCAATGTACAAAGTTATGATTTAATAAAAAATAATTTAAAAAAGAAAACTAAAAAATATATATAAAAAGTTTCTTCTGCAAAGCCAAGAACCAATAAATAGAGCAAATACACTACCCACAGAATGGGAGGGAATATTTACATGCTATATATCCAAAAGAGGGCTGATAATCAGAATCTATAAGAAACCAAAGTGAATCTGTAAGAAAAAACCAAACAACCCCATTAAAAAGTGAGCAAAAGACATAAAGAGAAAAATTTCAAAGGAAGATAGTCTAATGGCCAACAAACACATGAAAAAATGATCAACATCTGTAATCATTAGAGAAAAGCTAATTAAAAACCACTGTGAGACATCATCTAATTCCAGTGAGAAAGGCTTTTTAAAAAAAGTTCCCAAACAGCAAGTGGAGAGAAAGAACACTTGTACGATGCTGGTGGGACTGCAAACTAGATATCCTCTATGGAAAATTACATGGAGACTCCTCAAAGAACTAAAAGTAGGCCTATCATTTGATCTAGCAATCCCTCTACTAGGTATTTACCAAAAGGATAAACAGGACATTTTATCATAAAACACTTGTACTCGAATATTTATAGCTGATAACACAATTTACAATCTCAAACAGGTGGAAACCCAAGTGCCCATCAATCCATGAGTGGATTAATAAAATGTGGTATTCGTATACCAGGGAGTACTACTCAGCCATAAAAAATGGTGATCTAGTATCTCTTGTAACAACTTATATAGCACTGGAGACCATTCTTCTAAGTAAAGCATCTCAAGAATGGAAAAAAAAATATTGTTTTTGCTTAATACGAAATTGGAACCAGTTGATCAACACTTATATGCACATAGGGAAGTAAAACTCAACAGGAATCACTTGTTGTGAGACAGAGGAGGAGAGGTTGGGTTAATTCACATCAAACGGGTACAATGCACACATTCTGGGTGAAGGGAGCACTTAACAATTTTGACCTGAAATGTGCAAAACAAATTATGTAACCACAATGTGTGTACCCCTGTAATATTCTGAAATAACAAAACAAAACAAAGAGTTTCAGTTGCTCCACAGTGACATCTGCCATTTTCTTAATAAGAACAATTATTCGAGTTTGGGCTTAGAGTAGTATTTTAATTAGCATTTCCTAATGACTGATGATGTCTGGGTACTCATTAGCCATACATGTGTTTTCTTTTGAGAAGTATGTATTCAAATCTTTTTCCCATGTTGTATTTTAATTGGTGTTTTTTTTTCAATTGAGTTTAAGAGGGTTTTATGTATTCTAAATATAAATCTTTTGCCAAGTAGGTGTGTCTCAAAAAGTGTTACCGGTCTTTGGTTTGGCTTTTCTGATTTCTTAGTGATGTTTTTGAGGAGTAAATATTTCAACTTTTTTAAAATTCAAAATTAATCATTTCTTTAGAAATGATTTTTTTGTGTGCTTATTTAAAAAAATCTTTGCCTGTCTCAATGTTTCAAAGTTTCCTCTGGGTTTTTTACTAGAAGTTTTATAGTTTTAAAGTTTACACATGAGTTTATGTTTCCTTTGGGAGTTATTTTCATACATAATATGAAGTAATGGTTGAAATTCATTTTTTATACACTAATATCAAGTAATTCACTACCATTTTTGTTGGAAAATTTTTTTCTCATCAAATATGTTGACGTTTTTGTCAATAAACAAATAAAAATAAAAAAAGAAAATAACAAGCAGACAGCAAAAACTCCAAACTGACATATGGAGGTGGATCTATATTTGGATTCCCTGTGGCGTTTTACTTATTTATATGCCTATTTTTGTACAACTTCCACACTGTCTTGACAACTGTAACTTTTATAGTAAATCTTGAAATTATGTTTTATAGTCTGTTTTTGTATATACAGATAGATAATGGCAGTTCTGAAATAGTCTTGTTGACTTTCTGAGGAATACGCATCGTTCACCTCACAATCAATCAGTTCAGGTACAGACAATGTTACTGTCCACTAAGAGACTGAACATTGTGGGTGGAATGTTCTACAGGTGGCATTTAGTACCTGAATACAAATATTCAAAGGCTCAATTTCCTTCATTTCAGCCATTGTTCCATTTGATTTAGGAGCTAAAATTCAGACCTTAAAATGGTATTTCTCAATATTTATTTATTTATTTTTAATTTTTTTTTTACTACAGATTAAAGTGAGGGTACAACTAGGCTGCAGTGTTTGCTTTTGTTAGGTAGAGGCCCTCTTGTAGTTGTGTCCCACACCTGAGAGATGTGCCATATCCCTTGCATTGTGCCCATTAAGTGGGAGCACAGCAATCTCCAACCCTTCTCCCTTTCCTCCTCTTCCTTCTTCCCCCTCCTCCCAACTTGAATTGAATCAAGCTTTTCTTTTATGTGGTCATGCACTAGATCATCTCTGTACTCACACAGTACTGAGTACATTGGGTATGTGCTTTTGCATACTAGAGATACTTTGCTAAGAAGAATGTGTTTCAACCCATCCAGGTTAATATAAAGGATATATAATCTTCATCTTTTTTTGTGGCTGAACAGTATTCCATGGTATACATACACCACAGTTTGTTAATCCTTTCCTGGGTTGATGGGCATTTAGGTTGCTTCCAAATATTGGTAATTGTAAATTGAACTGCAATAAACAATTTATTGCAAATGTCTTTATGATAAAGTGATTTTTTTTTCTTCTGGTTAGATGCCTAGCAATGGGATTGAGGGATCAAATGGGATGTCTAATTTGAGTTCTTTGAGGGTTCTCCATTCTTAATTTCCAAAGATATTTTGCAATATTTAAATATATTAGATAGAATTTTTGTTGTGGTGAATGCATTGACTTTGTAGCTGTATTTTTTAACACCACCATCCAACAAGATGGTGAAACTAGGTATGGTTTTGTCCAAGAGCCATAGATAAATTTAAGGTTCTCAGTAATGACAGGTAACCTCATTGCAAACTGCCTTGCCCACAATTTTTTTTTGGTTTGCACAAAGCAGATTTTAAAGTTGGATTTTGAGGTCTGAATTATTTCTGTTTGTAGAACAACTAGTCATGGAAATCACTTTAGATGCCAGACTTTCTCCTATATTTTCTCAAATTAATAAGGTTGCCCATTTATATTGCTTTTGATCCTCTTCTGCCTCCTGGCATTTGTGGTTCCTTTCTAGATCCTCAAAGGCCTAGCCTAAAAGAGATGAAGCACTTACATGTAGCTCTTATACAAATGTCAAATTACTCTGTGATCCAGTACAAAGTAAGTAGAGGAAAAGGATTATCATATATTAATTCTTTGTTTAATAATTTCTGCCAGTCTTTATTATCCTGGCTTTTTAATTTTCATTAAGCTCATCCTGATTTCATTAAGATTCTGGCTATTTGCTTACTGAGTTGCCTTATAATTTATATGAATTATACAAATTCTGTGAATCTGTTATTTGTTATAATGGTCTCCTTTAAACTGATTGTCTTCCTGCTATTCTGAGCACCATCTGTGGAGTCAGGAGGTCTGGGGTTTTCTCCTTGCTATGTGTTTAATTAGTTGTGCAACCCTATGCAAAACCCTCATTCTGTCTGGGATTCAGTATGTGTGGGTCTGGATGATCTTTGAGATCCATCATAGCTCCAGTATCTCAGGATTATAAATTGATTAAGGTACTTCAAAAGGAATTCCAGTCTCCAAATGGATTCCTTTAGTACATTCTATATAGCTATTTGTTTTCTTTGCCTAATGTATTCTGCATGGGTATATAATATAAGTTATGTCAAATAGGTTATTTTAAAGAGTACAAGGTCAGTACATTTTTAACAGTCAGATTCACAGATGATAAATGATGCCTATGTTGTATCAGTAAAGGAGAAAGAAATTTATGTCATTATAATAAAACACTGCCATTGTGTTTATTTCCTACCAGAAGTAAAACAAAAACTATTTTGTCACATTATTGTTTCCCTAGATGAGAATGTTTTGCAATGTGTGCTGTCTGAAACTGAGGAAATTTTTTTTCTGGTTTCTGACAGGCCTTACAATAGTCTTCTGTTGATTTGAGAAATCATTGCCTTAGGGCCAGTAACTCTCACATCGACTAGAAGTCATAATCTTATGTTTTAGAACTCCGTTGGAATAAGTTTTATGTAGACTGAGTAAATCGTCATGGGTGCTGCCAGGTTAGTAAGCAAAATTGCCTATGATAGAGAAAAAAGTGTTTAATGCCGCCTAGCTTCTGATTTTTAGATAAGAAGCTTTTAAATAAAATGTTTCATGAGCCTCTTGGCAGTTTAGATTTCCTTTACACAAAGTCACAACCAAGAATAGTTGAAACTCCATCTTCTTTGTTAGGGTTTGCCTCTATTTTCTTTTTTTTTTTTTAAATTTCAGATTAAATATAAGGGTACAGGTGATTAGGTTACATTCTTTTTGTTTTTTAGATAGAGTCCAAGATGCAGACCCTGTTTTCAACCTGCTCATATGAACCCTTGACTCTTTATATGATTCCTTTTCTATATTCTATATTAATATGATTCAGAGCACTTTATTACTTTCTGATAATAACTATCATTTGTTCATCCCTACTAAGTTTCTGGTATTGCACTATCTATATCATACATTAATCCAACATCACTAAACCTTACAATAGTTATAAGAATATTGGTCTTTAAGGAACAAGAATGGTAAAGATCAGCAAAGTTAAGTATTTTTCCCAAGGGTATAAATAAGAGGAAAAGCAGGAGAATGATCTCAGCTCTGTGACCACAACGGTTGTGCTCTTTCACTGGATACAACAAAGCACTACAATATAAAATATTTTCAATCTGAATTTGAAATTTTTCCACTATGCTGTGCTATCAAGTTGGTTATAGGTCAAATATTATTGAGATCATGGCTTTTTATATCAAATTAAAAAGGCTTCCCTCTTCTTAGTCATCTACATCTTTTTATGACTGGTATATCCGGTTATTTGCTTGGTTATTGCTATGGTTTTACTTTTTTCTATTAATAGTAGGCCCACCTCCTGAAAATAAAGCCACAATCACTCTGAACAATGGCATACATGCAGGACATGGTCTTTAAATGAATTTATTCTTACCCTAGCCATTAATTCTTTCAGCCCCTGATTCTTGGTCATAGCTACAAAATCATAAAATAAGAAGATATTTTTGAGATTCTATTAAAGTAAATTCTCACTTCAAAAAAGCGTCCCAAATGATCAAAAATTGTTTATATTTAAGCAGTTGGGAAAGTTTTTGGATGCTTAAATTGTTTATATTTATGCAGTTGGGAAAGTTTTTGGAGGCTTAAATTGCTGAAAGCAAAAATGGAGGGGACTCCCTCCTTCCTTAATGTGTGAGAAATGCAGACTCACATATCCAATGCCTACTTACTATGTAATATCTGATTGATAGTATCGGTTACTATGTGTATTGTTGTCTATTGGCACTTTTATTCCTGGACACTTGGTCTTCACTGATATTATTTAGTCTTTTTAATCCTAGCAAATGACGTCTCTATTCTCTCAGTTGCTCAAGTAAAAAATTCTAGAGTGATCCATAAGTTTATACTTTGTCTAACTTGTTCTGTTGTTTACACCACAAATATACTGACTCTTTTCCTTTGTCTTCATTTTCACCTCTAATCTCCTATCTCAAGATGCCATAATTCTCATTTGACCAGCTGCATTAGCTTCCTTTTTGTTTCCTTGCTTCACCTTTGTCCTCTGAGTTGATCAGGTGTCTTATTTGCTGATCTGCCTAGCATTGAGCCTCAGAGAACTAAACTTCCCCAGCCTTTCTCGCCCTTCCAGGTAGAGTCAGCCAATAAGAGGCATTGGTGGAAGATCGCTTCCTGTGTTGTCTTCTATACCAGCTGCAATTCCTTGTCCCCAGTGTGACTTCACCTCCCAGTAGATACTCCTACCTTCTGTAGATTTAACTCTCCTAGGAAGCGCTTGCCATGCTGATGCCTACTGGATGACTCCACCTTCTCAGCCCTGTGCATAACACCTCTTCCCTCAGTTCCTTGGTCCTAGAAGTGCGAGTGGCCATGATGAATCTTGGGTTGCTTAATCACACTGTGTTTGAACTCTTAGGTCTTCTATCAGCACCTGTATATCTGATTTCTAGCATTATATCTTTTTAGTTTAAAAGACAGAAAGTAATTTATATTTCTTTACTTGACCCTAATCAATATAACCCTATGCAATATATTTTCCATGTAGAAACCAGAGCCAGCCATTAAAAATAACTTGAATCCTGTCATTTCCACCTCACCTTTTCCTCTCAAACTCAGTTAAATCTTATACAAAACATTAGATCCCAGTGTGAATAAAATATCATTCCTTATACTGGCTTACAAAGCCAAAATGATCCCCATGATCTAGTTTAAGTTGTTACTCTTGCCTCATTTGTACCATGCTCCCTTTTACCTATTATACCCAGCCATGCTGACCTCTGTTTCTTCTTTGAAGAAATAAAACTGTTCTATCTTCAAGAATTTGACACAAATTCTTCCCTTCACATAGAGTGCTCTTCTCTCTGAACCTCATGCTGGGGCCTTCTTATCATTCACATCTCAGGTTGTAATATCTACTCTCCTAGAAGATATTGTAGCGTGTCCATTCTAGAATAATTGCTGTTTATTCTTTCACACTATATTAATTCTTTGCATATCATTTGTTAATACACATTTTCCTACTTCCCTTTCTGTCAATTTTATGAATTATTCGGGTTTATTTCTCTCTAACCTCTGGAAAAAGACCTTGGTTTATTGTGCTCTAGTTCCTAGAATAATGTTGGTACATGAAAAGCATTCATAAATATTAGAGTGAATGAATGAGTGAGTGTAAACCAGAGCTCTCATTAGGCAAGGCTTGGGTGAATGAGCACCAACAATTCTATAACTCCTAAATTTAGAAGTAATAATCACTGAGTGCTTGTAGAAGGTGAATTGAAAGTTAAAATTACATTGAAGTACTAAGTACTATGTATAAGAGAATATTTTTGCCCAATATAAAAGAAGATAAAATAACTAAGGTGACGTTTACTAGTCTATGTCTGCCTATTAAGCCATGAATATACTCTCAGGCTGTTTATAGAGGTGTGGAAAAAGAGTAAATGAGTAAAAAGAGTAATGACTGGTTTCGTCTAGCTGGGAATTCCACTTCTGGTAAAGGCTGATAAAATGATTCAGTGCAACTCTACTACTGAGAATAGCTAGAAAATTGGGGGAAAAAATTATAATATCTGCTTGATAGTATTGGTTAGCTAAGAATAATTATGGGGTCAAGGTCTGGAGAAAGAAATCCAGAGAGGAGTAAGCTCAGCATTTGGATCAGTTTCTGAAGATATCTGCTAATTTTGAAAGAGGTAGCACATAGCTGAACTTTAGGCAGCTCCCTGAGACCAAAGGGATAAAACTGTCATCAAAGGTAAGGGTGAGCAAGAAAAATGAAAATGTGTTTATATGCAGAATATGTAAAAACCAATAAAAGTCAGTAAGCTACAGCCAGACAGTGGCATAGAAGGCAAAATACTTGAACAGCAATTTCCCAAAGGAAGATGTCCAATATGAGTAAATTAAAAAACCATCAGAAAGGATATAATCAAGAAGACTGGTGAAGTGAGAGAATGGAACTGTAAGGTGATAGATGGTAAACTTTGGGGTACGGTTTGGAATTACCTTTTAAAGCTGAAGCCATACAACTTTACTAGAAATTCATCCACTTGTATACCAAGATACAGGCACAAAGAATATTTATTTATACCAATATAATCTATTACTTCAAATATTTCTTCTTCTTCTTTCCCTCTTTGTTCTTCCCCTAGGATTCTAGTTGTATTTATGTTATATGCATATTGCCCCATCATAGTTCCTGGATATTATGTTGCTGTTTCTAAATTCTATTTATATATCTTGAAGTTCACTGATTCTTTCATTGGCCGTGTGCCATGACTGAGGAGACTATTGAAGGTATTTTTCATTTCTCTCACCATGCTTTTGACCTGTAGCATTTCCTTTTGATTCTTTCTTAGAGATTCCATTCTTCTGATTACATTATTCATTTTTTTTATGTTGTCTACTTTTTCTATTAGAGACCTCATACATAGGTATTTTAACTTCCCTATATGACAAGTTCAATGTCTGTGTCTCATCTATGTCTGATACTGATAATGTCCTTGTATTTTATATTGTTTTTCTTGTCTTTTTATATGTCTTTTTTTTTTTTAAGAGACAGCGTCTCACTTTATCTCCCTTGGTAGAGTACCATGGCGTCAGAGCTCCCAGCAACTTCCGACTCATGGGCTTAGGCGATTCTCTTGCCTCAGCCTCCTGAGTAGCTGGGACTACAGAATGCCTGCCACAATGCCTGGCTATTTTTTTGTTGTTGCAGTTTGGCTAGGGCCAGGTTCAAACCTTCCACCCTCGGTATAGGGGGCCAGACCCCTACCCACTGAGACACAGGTGCTGCCGTCTTTTTGTATGTCTTGGAATTTTTTACTGACACATTGAATTAGGTAATAGGAATCGAGGTAAAGAGACCTTTAGTGTGAGGTTTTATATTAACTTTGTGAGGAGTTAGGTTATTTTTCATATTTGCTGTGAATATAGGTGCTACAAGCTTTAAATTCCTCTAATATCCTTATTTTTGTCTTCTCTCTTGACTTTGGGCTTGCCTAGTCAGTCCTGGTCAAAAAAGTCTGTGCATTGCAACTTTCCAGCTATAATCTACTGTTATGTTATGCCCTATTGTTGCACAGTGGTAAAATGTAGGCAAGGAGAAACATTTTAGAAGTTTCCAGTTAAATCCCAGATTTTTAGTGGGTTTGTGTCTTAAGCCTGCAAACTTAACAAGTTTCTGCAGTGGGGTAGCCTCTCCTTCCTTCAACTTATCGTCTTTGCTGGATGCAGCATTCTAAATACATTTCATTGAAGCTCTGATCCCTAATAACTATTATCCTTCTCTCCCCAAGTCAGGTGATACAAGAAGGCCATAGGGCAATGGAATCTGGAGTAATTCCCTTTATACAGCTAGGAGAAGGCTCTGGCAATGGATTTGCTTCAGCATGTGCCTTTGTCATGAAGTCTCTGGTGTATTTCAGAATGATTATTCTTCCCCTCTTCTTTCTCGGAGCCACCAGAGGATTTTTCTCACATTTTCACCTTGAGAACTTAGTGAGATACCTGGAGAAATAAGTAGGGGCCCTAAGAAGTTTCCTACTCCCAGGCTAATCAGTAATTAGTCTTCATCCATTTGTCAAAAGTATCATTTGATAGCCGGGCGTTGTGGCAGGCGCCTGTAGTCCCAGCTACTCGGGAGGCTGAGGCAAGAGAATCGCCTAAGCCCAAGAGCTGGAGGTTGCTGTGAGCTGTGACTCCATTGCACTCTACTGAGGGTGATAAAATGAGACTCTGTCTCTACCAAAAAAAAAAAGTCTCATTTGAATGTTCTTAGCAGTTCATGGTTCTTGTAGATTCTGTTCCAGATAAACATGTTTCACATACCTTTTTGGATGCACCTGTCTCTACAAAATTGGAGATGGTATTTTCCCTTGTAACCTTAGTTTTCTGAAGGATCCAAGGAAGGTTGTTGATTTTTGGTGTGTTCAGCTTTTTCTTGAGAAAAAGAAAAAGATGAGCATGACAATTTCCAAGCTCACTTGTTGAAGCTAAAACCAATCCTCCCCAGATTACTTTTAATAGCCCAAACTTAATGCATGCAAATGACTCTACAATAGTTAAAGATAATGGATTAATATGCAATAAAAATAAACATATGAAGGATTGATCTCACAATCATAATATCGAACAACAACAAAAAGAGGATAAAGATAATGAAAGCCAAGTTGTGGAAGAATATTAGAATTATAGATGGCCTTGGCCTTATGGAGGAAGAAGGAGGTAATTACTGGGGAAGATCACCAGGAATATTTTCTGTTTCAACTTTGATAGTGATTACATAGGTACTCACTTTGTGCTATTTCATGGAGCACAATTTTCTGTTGGTGTGTTATAGTCATGATGAAAAATATTTAAAAGAAGGGAGTAACATACTTTGGGTCATATTCAATTTCTAAAATTACTGGAGGTCATTTGAATGATAATCTTTCTTATAATATTTTATAAAGTTTTGGTTAAACACTTTGAACTGCTTATAGGTAACTTGACTTTTATACATAAAATCAAAGTCTACCTTAGAAAATTAGTAGAGCTATTAAGAGGACAAGATTTGGTAGCATATTTTTATTTTGGTCTGAAATCTAATAAGTTAAGTTGGAACTGAATAATATAGTTGGAGTCTATTTCAGGATATAAGACATGTAAGACTATAATACTAAAACTTTTACATAAAATACTCCATAACCTTAGATGATGGGTCCCCACCATGAGGCTTCTTTGCTCATGGTCTTGCTATGATGATACCTCTGGAAATTCAAGAGGTGTCATCATAGCAAAACTTACCACTAATTGGACTCTCTGATGTGGAATCCATCTCTCTGTCTTCTGGTTACTTCACCACTCTGATGTTTCAGCTTCTGTTTCTACTTTTTCTGTATTTTTCTACTCTTACTGCCTTTATTTATTAATTTTTGTCAACCTGTGTCCTTACAGACTCATGACTTCTTTTGCCTCATGACTGTTGCTTATTACCTAGGTGACTCCCTCAGTTTCTACCCCTACCTAGAAAAGAAACAGGTTCTGTATTCTGAGTCCGTGGCGGGACCATCTCAGTTCCATGGTCATGTACCAGTATGGAGTTGTATACCTGGCAAGCTTCTCCTGCCTGATGCTCCACAGCAGCTGTTGGCTCTCTTCCCACCTAGCCCATTAAGGAAGACTTTTTATTCATAGACTGATTCCTGGGCTCTGAGCCCACACTAATTTATAATCATGAATGGATATTTCAGCTCTCCGAGAGAATAATGCATTGTCCAATGTAGGGAAAATGTTCAGCAGAAAGTCTCATGTGGAAGGAGGAAAGGGCAGTATAGAAAAGGTGTACAAAGAAAGACAATGTGTGTTTAGACAGAAAATGGTAAAATAGTCTGTCTGAAGATCAGGAGCACCTTCAGATCCTATTTTCTCAGAAGTCTGTTCTCTTTACTTCAGAAGTTTAAGTGGGTACAGGAGACTCCACTTCCTTCTTGAAGAGGTAGGACAGAGTTATAGGAGGCTCAAAATTTGGGAGACGATGCTCAGATTTCAGCATTCTTATTATAAACAAGCAGGATCACCAGGAACAAATTACATGATTAAAATATCATATTTGGCAAATGCAGGAGCTGTGCACTTGGGACAGGCAGACCATTAAAAAAGAGGGGGGTTCCTGATATGCTAGTGATAGACATATTACTCTTGTGTAATCCACAGTATCATTAGGGCTTCATTCACAAAGCTACTTTGGATACCTTGGAGCTATCTAAAGCTCTGCTGGTACCTAAATTACATAGTTGTCTTTACAACATGTGGTGATGGATAGCCTGATAGGATTGGGAGCTTTTTCTCTGTCTATACCCAGATTTTGTGGGAGGGAGTAATAGGAACAGTTTAGTCATCAAACACAATATCTAACTTGGGGTTAGGATTCTAACATGTTTTCTTGGGGGACACAAATCAACCCATGGAGATTATCCAGGTGGGCCTAATATAATCATATGATCTTTAAAAACAGAGAACCTTCTCTGGCAATAGAGAAAGTCAAAGATTCATAGCATGAATGGGATTTTATGTGCTGCTTCTGGCTTGAAGATGGAGAGGGCCATGAGTCGAGGAATGTGGGAAGTCTTGGAGCAAAGAGTGGACTCTGGTCGGGAATCAGCAAAAAAGGGTCCCAGATCAAGGGCTACAAGTAGATGAGTTTTGTGAGAAGCCTCAATGATTTCAAAAGTGAATTCTTTCTTTGAGGCAGGAGCCCAGACAAATGAACATCTTGATTTCCACTTCTGCAGAAAACCCAGTTTTGTGTTCAACTTTGATTATGACATAATAAATAGATGTTGTTTTAAGTAACCAAGTTTATATAACAGTAGAAAACTAATACAGAAAGATACAGAGACCCAAAACTCCTCTCCAGAGTTGATGCTAAGGATTCAGAGCTCTATAAGAGCTGCTGACACAATCAGATTTTGAGGACAGGCAATGACTAACAGTCAAAAAAGTGTCTGGCAGCTGCTGAGAGCTAAGAGACAGCTCCAGAATTTTCTGTGCTGTTAATGGGCACCTGAAGCTACCCTTGAGCCCTGCTAAAGGCTGCTTCCTGGTAGTGTCAGAATAAACATATCAATAGTAGCTGTCACTAAAAGCCATGGATATAGGCCAGAAGAGACATTTTAATTGGAAACTTCTAGCCTCTTAAAATTTACTCCTAGAAATAGGAAGTTGCCACATTAGGTAAAAACAGTCCCTGATAACAAAGCTGGAGTTCAGGGCAAAATTCAGGAGTCAGTGGGGAAAATTGAGTGCCAAACAGAGATAAGTGAAGAAGTCCTATCTTAAGAACTGGATATGTGCAGGAGAGTAACTTGCACTTGTGAGGAAAGGAGATCCTCATGGGATGACTTAGGACAATGTGGTTAATATCCGGGGTGCAGCCAGGGATGAGGTTCCTCTAGACAGCATGGCTTATCCATCCCCTAAAAGCCTGGCTAGGGCTGAGACAGGTAGCTTGGAAATCTGTAGCACTCAACTTTAAGCAAGATCTTCAGTATGTGGGAGGTGACCTAAGATGGTTAGAGGACCAGAAATCCTGAATAAAATCTTACATTGGTGAAGGATCTTTGGATTAAATTTGATGCTCCTTTTTTTAGCTTCCTAGGGAAATATTTGGGCCTGGAAAAGGAATGCATACATGACCATTTCCTTAGATCCTTCATCTAATGTCTAAATTGGTATTTTCCCCTGAACTTGGTGTATTTCTGTCAGTTACTTAGTAAAAAGAATCTAGCAAGAGTAACTGCTTAAATAGAATGTGAAGGTTATATACTATATTATAAAATAGAATTTGGCTTTTTATTGATACTCAGTTTAAAATTATGTGGCAGTAACTCAGGCAGTAAACATGACATGAGGGAAACAGCCTGTTAAGAACAGCTTCATCTTAGATCTTACAATTCTTTCCCTTCACTTGGGGTCGTTGACCCCTTCAGTCCCCTAAGCCTAGACACAATACCAAAGCACAGCCAGACTTGGCCAAGTTAGGTTTAAGGGCTATTGACTCAACATCAGTCCCCATTGCAGCTCAGCTGGCCCTGTCCTTGGCCCCTAGGATTTTTCTGGGGGGATCTGCATGACCCCAGCCCAGAAGGCAGGTCTAGCTACTGCTACAATCATTCAAACGCGGTCTGCTCTACGAGTCTGGGAGTCCTCTCTTGGCCAGCCTGTGGTGGCTGATCCTTACTCTGAATTGTCTTAGTTCTTAGTGTCTGTTATTCAACACCTAGCATAATTTAACTTGTCTAGATATTTATGTGTTTATCTAAACTCATTGACATTTTGAAGATATCTAAACATGCATATCTAATCTCAGAATATGATACTGGCTTAGAGAGTAACTATTAGTTTAAAAGGCTTGCAAGGAAGGGCCATGACTGGAATTGTATCAGACCAAACTCCTGGTCTTTTGTTATTCTTATTGTACACTGATGTCATAATTCTTTGAATTCTTACTAGAGTATCAAGACCTATCTTTCCTCTAAGAATACCTGTCCCTAGAGTAGATAATACATATTGAAATCATTGATAAAAAACTTCTTGAAGTGCATCTTAGTCATTAAAGGTCACAGGGATTAGGGCCACCATTCTTTATACTCTGAGGATTGACATCTGTTAGACAAGTTGGTACATTTACTGACTTGATATAGCTATTGTCCAAATTGTAGATTTTCTTTCTTTTTTTTTTCAAATTGTAGATTTTCTATAAGTGGTATAAATTTATTTCAAATTGTAGATTTTCTATAAGTGGTACAAATGGTAGATTTTCTATAAATAGTAACTAAACCTGCAATAAAGTTCCATGTAGGTAGTGGGTTTGATGGAGGAATATTATCCAAAAAACATTTCTTAAAATAACCCAGGGAAGTCTAAAACATTATGTACCAATTTTATCATCTTCAATTTTTTTTCTTTTTTTTTTTTTATTGAATCATAGCTGTGTACATTAGTTCAACCATGGGGTACAGTGTGGGGGCTTCACATGCAATCTGAGATATTTTATCAACCTGATTGACATACCATTCATGATATTTTCTTGTTTACTATA
>CAUYON010162814.1:0-17611 GCA_963573935.1 Arctocebus calabarensis | reverse complement strand
ATTAAGGTTTGTTAAGAAAAAAATTTATTAAAAATTGTTCCTGGATGGACCCACACCTTTCACCATTAACTAAAATAGACTCTCACTGGATTAAAGATTTAAACTTAGGACATGAAACTATAAAAATACTAGAAGAAAGTGCAGGGAAAACTCTTGAAGGAATTGGCCTGGACGAATATTTTATGAGGGGGACTCCCCACGCAATTGAAGCAGTATCAAAAATACACGACTGGGACCTGATCAAACTAAAAAGCTTCTACTTAGCCAAGAACACAGTTAGTATAGCAAGCAGATAGCCCTCTGAATGGGAGAAAATATTTGCAGTTTATGCCTCTGACAAAGGTTTAATAACCAGAATACACAGAGAACTCAAATGTATTAGCAAGAAAAGAACAAGTGATCCCATCTCAGGGTGGGCAAAGGACTTGAAGAGAAACTTCTCTAAAGAAGATAGGCGTACAGCCTACAGACACATGAAAAAATGCTCACCATCCTTAATCATCAGAGAAATGCAAATCAAAACTACTTCAAGATACCATCTAACTCCAGTAAGATTAGCCCACATAACAAAATCCCAAAACCAGAGATGCTGGCATGGATGTGGAGAAAAGGGAACACTTCTACACGGCTGGTGGGAATGCAAACTAATACGTTCCTTTTGGAAGGATGTTTGGAGAATACTTAGAGATTTAAAAATAGACCTGCCATTCAATCCTATAATTCCTTTACTAAGTATATACCCAGAAGACCAAAAACCACATTATAACAGAGATATCTGTACCAGAATGTTTACTGCAGCTCAATTCATAATTGCTAAGTCATGGAAGAAGCCCAAGTGCCTATCGTCCCACAAATGGATTAATAAATTGTGGTATATGCATACCATGGAATATTATGCAGCCTTAAAGAAAGATGGAGATTTACCCCTTTTGTGTTTACATGGATGGAGCTGGAACATACTCTTCTTAGCAAAGTATCTCAAGAATGGAAGAAAAAGTATCCAATGTACTCAGCTCTACTATGGAAGCTAATTTATAGCTTTCATATGAAGGGTATAACCCAATTATAGCACAAGAATACGGGGAAAGGGGTAAGGGAGGGGAGGGGAGGGAGGAGGATGAGTGGAGGGAGGGTAATTGGTGGGATCACACCTATGGTGGTGCATCTCAGAAGGGTACAGGTGAAACTTACTAAATGCAGAATACAAATGTCTTCATTCAATAACTAAGAAAATGCCATGAAGGCTATGGTAAACAGTTTGATGAAAATATTTCAGATTGTATATGAAACCAGCACATTGTACCCCATGATTGCACTAATGTACACAGCTATGATTTAACAAGAAAAACAAAAAAAGAAGAAGAGAAAAAAAAAAGTTGTTCCTGGAGGCAGCACCTGTAGCTCAGTGAGTAGGGCGCCAGCCCCATATAATGAGGGTGGCGGGTTCAAACCCGGCCCCGGCCAAATTGCAACAAAAATCGTTCCTGGAGAAGCACTCAACAGCTGTTATAGTCCAAAAGATCAAAACTAGGATAAGTAGGCACAGTGGTTCACCCCTGTAATCCTAGCCCTCTGGGAGGACAAGCAGGTGGATTGCTTGAGCTCAGGAGTTTGAGACTAGTCTGAGCAAGAGTGAGACCCTGTCTTTACTAAAAATAGAAAAACTAGTTAGGCATTGTGGTGAGTACCTGTAGTCCCAGCTACTTAGGAGGCTGAGGCAAGAGGATCACTTGAGCCCAAGAGACTGAGGCTACTGAGAGCTATGACGCCATGGCACTCTACCCAGGGTGACAGAGTGAGACTCTTGTCTCAAAAACAAAAACTAGGGTAAGTAAAAATGCAAATCCACTGATTCCAAGAAAAAGGTGATACAGGTAGAACTTTCTTAGGGTGGGAATCACTCAACATCTAATATGTGATCCTGGAGAAAAACCTCATTTCACAAATTTGTGTTTTACTTTGTCATTTAAAAGAAAGAGAACCAAAACATTTGGAGACTTGAATCTTCTGAATACCTCCTTGCTAACTCTAATCCCTTACTTCACCAAGAGAGGATAGAGAAATGGTCCAGCTCTGGCTGGATGAATGGGGCTCTTCTTTTTTTTTTTTTTTTTCCATAGAGACAGAGTCTCACTTTAATGCCCTTGGTAGAGTGCCGTGGCGTCACACAGCTCACAACAACCTCCAGCTCCTAGGCTTAGGCGATTCTCTTGCCTCAGCCTCCCGAGTAGCCGCCTGCCACAACGCCCGGCTATTTTTTTGTTTTGCAGTTCAGCCAAGGCCAGGTTTGAACCCGCCACCTTCGGTATATGGGACTGGTGTCCTACTCAGGAGCCACAGGCGCCGCCCTGAATGGGGCTCTTTTCATTTCTAACTATAATGTATCCTTATCCACATTGTGAACCAATGTCCATGGGCAACCCTAGTCTGCACCAGAAAGTTGCTAGAATATGGGCAGCAGGCTCAGCCCACTGAGGTAGCAGGATGGAGGTGCAGGAATGTCTGCTGGTGAGGAGAATTCACTCCACATGGGAGGACTAAGGAGATGTCAGTTCACACTGGCATTGGGCCTATATGCCTTTTTTCTGTTTTCATGTGAATCCTTCTTTGAGTACCATTGTGCAATTCTCTCTCAAAAGGAACCAGCTTGATGTGAACCTAGAATAGTGGTGCCCACATCATGACCACAGGCAGAACAGCATAACACAAACAGACCGAACTTGCCTAGACTTTGTCTCACTTAGATCAACTACCTATAAAAAACTTTTTATTCTTTCTCTTATTTGAAGGAGAGATCCATCATCAGAGGCATCATGGTAAAAATTAAAAAAAACCAAACTCAGCTATCCTGGCCAGATTACAGGGGATTTTACTGCAGTAAGATCCCACCTCTCCATACAGACAATGGTAAGTTTCCCTAGGAAATTACCCAAAGGATCAAGCACTCAGAGTGATTTATAAATCTCTATTCATCCCCCTTTCCTTGTGCATTAATGAAGCTACAGAGATGACAGTATAGATCAAAAAATGAATCAAAACACACTGATTAGGCTAGTGTGCCAATTCTCTGGGACTGTCACCTACAGCACTATCACACATAAAACTGGAAGGGACCACAAGGATGGTTCTGTTTGCTAACTAATAAAATAATGACATCCAAATACTCACTGCTATCACTATTAGGCCTCTCTACTGCTCAATTCCCAACCTACCATCTGCTATAGCCTGCATGGCTAGATTTATCTAGTTAGTTTTGGGACCGTCTGCTACTTACTCAGGGTTGCAAGCCCATTGCCAAAATAAAATGACAATCTTCCTCTCCTTCTCTGGATTTACACATGATTCCACTTGGAAAGAGAGAATCAAAGGAATTGGGAGAACCTTTAGAAGAGAAGCAAATCCACCTTGGTTTTCTAATTTTGAGGCTGGTACAATGCTCGGAAAGATAAAAAGCAATTAACAATTTAGACTAACCACCAAATGTAGGGAGAGCAAGAAAGTTAAAGTATTAAGTAGGACATGAAAATAAAAGAGATGGAACTCTATGGATTTTAAGACAGCTTTGTGCAGTTGCCATTTTATCCACATTTAATTTCTCAAAAATGCATGGTGAGTATTGTATCAAAGTAGGCTTTTCTATTATGTCTTGCTGTCAACAGAGATCTAACTGGCCAGGTGCAGTGGCTCACTTGCGCCTATAATCCTAGCACTCTGGGAGGCTGAGGTGAGTGGACTGCTTGCACTCACAAGTTCAAGACCAGTCCAAGCAAGAGTGAGACTCTGTCTCTACTAAAAATAAAAAAAATTAGCCAGGCATTGTGGTGGGCACTTGCAGTCCCAGCTACTTGGGAGGCTGAGGCAAGGGAATCGTTTGAGCCCAGGTTTGAGGTTGCTATGAGCTATGACTCTACAGCATTCTACGCAGGGTGACAGAGTAAGACTGTCTCAAAAAACAAACAAGCAGAACAAAACACACATTGATCTAACTTATGTGTATTAACTTGTATTTTGTTCAAACATTTAGAAGCCTATAATGACCCTCAAAACTCACGCCCAACATAAAAAAAAATTTGACTATTTACTGGGACAAAGGCTAAGAATAGAATACAGGTAAGGTTGTCTTTCTGCTAGAAAACTTGGCTCTAAGCCCCTGAAAAACTAGGCACATACATAAAAAACACTGTCAGCCTCAAATCCAGGCCACTATATTTATATTATATGATGATGATTCCAAGTCAATGGCTCTCTCCCAAATTTTGCCACCTCCCCTAACTTCACCTAATTTCACAACTGCTCCCAGCTGTGCAATAAGCTCAGAAAGATATGGAAATAATAAATAAGAAGAGAACAGTAAAAAATTGTAACAGCTTCTCTAGCAGCATAGTCAGTCTCAGAAATTTGGCAGCTAATGGTCCAGGGTTTCACTTGTACCCTAATGAAAGGAGATGCGGTAGGCACAGAATGATTTGTATCTCCATTTCGGCGAGCACTGGGTGGTATGTTTACAATACCCTTTTTATTTCAAAGTTCCAATTAGCAACCTACATTTATTGCTTGTTGTCAATTAATTCCCATGTGCAAATGGAAATGTTCAGTTATGATGGTGCTGGCAAGTGTCACTGCTTCAATTCGCTTGTGCAGCTTCCTCGGGTAAAGCTGAAATTTTGATGAGTTAATTTAATTTGGAAGAGACTTCTTGGATATCTATTACTTGTTTTCTTGGCTTTTCATAGGAAAGTAATGTACTTGTGACAAAAGACAACTCAAATCCTTTTTTGGGTCCAACAATAATATAAGCAGGTAGAAAGAAAAAGGGAATGAAAATACAGAGTAAGACACCAGCAGCCTTCACATCCCTAGAAATCTTTGGTGTGCTCCATACCTTGTATTACCACAGCAGCTGACAAACATTAGCATGCATCACCTGGAAGGCTTATTAAAGCATAGAATGCTGGGGCCAGGCCTGAAAATTTGCATTTCTAGAAAATACGAAGGTGTCTCTTATGCTGCTGGTCTGGTCTGACACTTAAAGAACTGTTGTGTTTTTTCTTTTTTTTTTTTTTTTCCTCATAGAGACAGAGTCTCACTTTATCGCCCTCGGTAGAGTGCTGTGGCGTCACACAGCTCACAGCAACCTCCAACTCCTGGGCTCTCTTGCTTCAGCCTCCCGAGTAGCTGGGACTACAGGCGCCCGCCACAACGCCCAGCTACTTTTTTTTGTTTTGCAGTTGGGTGGAGGCTAGGTTTGAACCTGCCACCTTCGGTATATGGGACCGGCGCGCTACAGGCACTGCCCTAAAGAACTGTTGTTTTACAAAGCAGTTCTGGATCCCTGAGTTGTAGCTCCAGCAAGTGGCTTTCACTTAAAGGCAAAACCCATACTGGAAAGGATGATGTGACAGTTAGCTAGAGCTAAGAATGGAAATAAAGTCTAGGTAAGAAAAGGACTTTCAAATCAAACTGCTTAAGAACTTCAGAGGAGAGCTCTAGGGGTAGGAAAAAAAACAACACAAGCCCAGCAGGAAACCATGTTCCAGACTCTGCAATATAATCTCTTCTCAATTAGAAATGATTTCCAAGCAAAAATGCCCTAGCAGGGAATGGGAGGGGTTAGAAATACTGATGCCTGGAGGAGCAGATGGCTCTGCCTTCCTATCAGCACCATAAATTATAAACAAACACCTTGTGTAAAGATTGATTTGTAGCCTGTTGCTGGCTGGCCAGATGAGGCCATGGAGTGATTAGCAGTTGCAATGCTTTTGCAAATACATTAGATACTGATTTGGAAAACCCAAGGGGGTTTAAATCAGTAGGAAAATTTCCTCTTGGTTATCTCTGGGCCCCTCAGATTTCAGAATAAGACTTGCACAGAGCTCCAGATGACACTCTAAGCACTTCCCTGAAGGCAGCAGTCACTCTATCCCCTGTGGTGCAGTCTGCCCCAAATCACACATCCCCTGGGTCTTCTAAAGGCCTGTTCTGGTAGGATACATTAATGACCAATATCATTTATCCAATTAGAGTTTAATCTTTAAAATAATCACAGTAAATCTACTTTGCTAATTTTTTCATGAAAGTGGATTAAAATTATCGATGCATATGATTCCTTATTCACAAATTTCTAAACTCTTTATAGATAGTAATTCATTAATCCTGTACCCCAAGTCAGAGAAACATATGGCAGGAACCTTTAGTTTAATGCCAGAAAAAAGTTAAATGCAATTCAGATAAAGCAGAGAACCAGTAACTTGGTGACTACTGAATCCATTAGTAAAACTTAGGACCAGTGGCTCCCAAGCACCAGCTGTCACAAAGCAAAATACTCCCCCCTCCACGGGAAGTAGGTGATTGTCAGAGATAAATTCTACACCAAAACAGATTCTCAACATATTCTACAGATAACTGAATCCATCAAGAGTGAAGCTCAAAATTGCAACTAGACTTTATTCAGACCAACAAGGAACACAGTTAAGAGATAATAAGAGGACCTTTAGGTAAAAGTGGAGAATAATACCACAGAAAGAAACATTGGCTATTATCAGACATATACGTCCTAAACTCCTCAGGATTCAGGTTTTCTCTCAGGATAAAACTTTATGAAAAACAGGGCATTTTTAAAAGCAAAATCCTAACAACAAAAATGATTTAGGCCGGGCGCAGTGGCTCACATCTGCAATCCTAGCACCCTGGGAGGCTGGGGTGGGTGGACTACCAGAGCTCAAAGGTTCAAGACCAGCCTGAGCCAGAGTGAGACCTCGTCTCTAAAAGTAGCCAGACATGGTGGCAGGCACCTGTAGTCCCAGCTACTTGGGAGGCTGAGGCAAGAGAATTGCTTGAGCCCAAGAGTTTGAGGTTGCTGTGAGCTATGGCACCACAGCACTCTACCAAGGGCAAAAAAGTGAAACTCTGTCTCAAACAAAACAAAACAAAACAAAAAAAAGATATAAATTTTAAATGAGAAAAAAGGGTGAGCCTAACTAATCTAACTAACAATAGTTCACACTATTATAAATTTTACTTTATAGATAAGGAAATTAAGGCATAGGGAGATTAAGTAAACACGATCACACCGTTAGAAGATGGCTAAACTGAGATTTGAGCCTGGTGAGTGCAGCTTAAGAGTTCATGTACTTAAATATTGTCAGGTGACAGAGAAAATTATCAAAAACTGCCTCGATGTTTGCAGATAAACAAAAACAATAAGAATCAGGATTAAATAGATCTTAAAGGTATAAAAGGCATTTAAGTGATTCTAATACTGCTTCAGACAATAGGACAATATATTTATAACACAAAATATATTTGTAACGCAAGCATAACATTGATGCCAAACCCACAGAGATGTCTTTTTAGAAACAGAGTCTCATTTTGTCACCCCAGTAGAGTGCTGTGGCGTCATAGATAATAGCAGCCTCAGATTCCCGGGCTCAGAGAGAGATTCTCTTGCCTCCGCCTCTTGAGTAGCTGTGATTACAGGCGCCCACCACAATGTCAGGCTATTTTTATACTAAGTCAGGCTGGTCTTGAACATGTGAGCTTGGGCAATCCGCCTGCATGGGCCTCCCAGAGTGCTATGATTACAGGCATGAGCCACCATGCCCAGCTTCCATATAGATTTAATGAAAAAGAAGAGCACAGGGCTTGGTGCCCATAGCTCAATAAGTAGGGCTCCAGCCACATGCATGGAGGCTGGCGGGTTTGAGCCCTGCCCCGGCCCGCTAAACAACAGTGACAACTGCAACTATTTTTGGGCGTGTGGTGGGCACCTGTAGTCCCAGCTACTTGGGAGGCTGAGGCAAAAGAATCGCTTAAGCCCACGAGTTTGAGGTTGCTGTGAGCTGTGATGTCACACTCTACCCAGGGCAACATAGTGACACTGGTCTCCAAATAAGAAAGAAAAAGAAAAGCACAGCTCCATCTCATACATTTCAGTGAAAAAATTTTAAGCAAATCATTAGCAAGTTAAGTTAAAGAAATTTAACTGAACATTAAAGAACATACCAGGAGCAGGTGGAATTTATCTAAGGGATGTGAGGATGAGTTCAATATTATACATTAACATAATTGAGCATATATTTGTATCTAAGGAGAAGAAAAAAGTGAAAAGTCATGAGTAAGTTCAATATCCATTCTTGATAAAAATTATCAATAAAATAGGAATAGATACTTCTTTAAAATGATAAACTAGTTCTATTTCAACACAAAAGCCAGCAATATGCTTAATGGGGGGCAAAAGGTTTTCCACTAAAATCAGCACAATATGAAATGCTCACTACTGAGCCGGGTGCTGTGGCTCACGCCTGTAATTCTAGCATTCTGGGAGGCTGAGGCGGGTGGATTACTTGAGCTCACAGGTTTTGAGACCAGCCTGAGCAAGAGCGAGACTCTGTCTTTTCTAACAATGGAAAATCTGAGGCGAGAGGATCGCTTGCGCCCGAGTTGGAGGTTGCTGTGAACTATGACGCCACAGTACTCTACCCAGGGCAACAGCTTGAGACTCTGTCTCAATAAAAAAAAATAAAAGAAAGGAAAAGAAACATTCACTACTAACACTGTTATTTAACATCGTTCTGAAGGAAATAGTCAATACATTTAGACAAGAGAAAGAGACTGAAACTGTAAAAATTGGCCAGGTGCGGTGGCTCACGTCTATAATCCCAGCACTCTGGGAGGCTGAGGCGCGTGGATAGCTTCAGCTCACAGGTTAGAAACCAGCCTGAGCAAACAGAGACC
Organism: Arctocebus calabarensis; assembly: GCA_963573935.1. NCBI lineage: Eukaryota > Metazoa > Chordata > Mammalia > Primates > Lorisidae > Arctocebus > Arctocebus calabarensis. Next base: position 8,878 of record CAUYON010162814.1, on the reverse strand, counting down.
TCGTCTCTACTAAAAATAAAAAAACTGAGGCCGCTTGAGCCCGAGATGGAGGTTGCTGTGAGCTATGACATCATAGCACTCTACCCAGGGTGACAGCTTGAGATTCTGTCTCAAAATGGAATGGAGGAGATGAAATTATTATTTCCAGAGATAACATATCTTTTTTTTTTTTTTTTTGAGACAGAGCCTCAAGCTGTCACCCTGGATAGAGCGCTGTGGCATTGCAGCTCACAGCAACCTCCAATTCCTGGGCTCAAGCGAGTCTCCTGCCTCCGCCTCCCAAGTAGCTAGGACTACAGGCGCCCGCCACAATGTCCGGCCATTTTTTGGTTGCAGCCGTCATTGTTGTTTGGCGGGCCCGGGGGCTGGATTCGAACCCACCAGCTCAGGTGTACATGGCTGGCGCCTTAGCTCGTTGAGCCACAGGAGCCGAGCCTCCAGGGATAACATATCTAAAATAATCCATGAGGTTTAACTGAGTAGCTACTATAATCAGTAAACAAATTTGGTAAGATAGTATGATTTTAAAAATAAACTTAACACCCATAAACTTAAGAAATGTTTAGGATTTATATGAAGAAGACTTTAAAACATTCCAAAGAATACAAGAGAGACCTGGAGAAAATGAAAATCATACCATATTCTTGGGCAATTAGAATAATTATACTAACAGAATTAGAGGAGCAATAAGAAGGCGGTTTTAATGTTTATATAGGAAAAATAAAAATTAGGCAGAACATTTTGAATTAAAAAATAATAATGTGGCTCAGCACCTGTAGCACAGTGACTACAGTGCTGGCCACATGCACCAAGGCTGGCAGGTTTGAACCTGGTCCCGGCCAGCTAAACAACGACAATTGCAACAAAAAAAAGATGGGCATTGTGGCAGGTGCCTGTAGTCCCGACTACTTGGGAGGCTAAGACAAGAGAATCACTTAAGCCCAAGTGTTTGAGGTTGCTGTGAGCTATGACACCACGGCACTCTACCCAGGGTGACATGGTGAGAGTCTGTCTCAAAAAAAAAAATAAATACATAAAATAATACTAATATATCAATTCCACAACAGAGAGCTGAGAAAAAAAAAAAAAAGAAAAAAAATAATATAAAGTCTCAAAAATTAAACCCATGTGGAACTTTCACATGAATACATGAATAATTAGACAGGCTCAGTGCCTGTAGCTCAGTGGTTAGGGTACCGGTCACAAACATCGGGTGGGTGGGGTTTGAACCTGGCTCAGGCCTGCTAAAAACAAAAATGACGACAACAACAACAACATAGCTGGGTGTTGCAGTGGGTACCTGTAGTCCCAGCTACCTGGGAAACTGAGGCAAGAGAATTGCTTCAGCCTAAGAGTTTGAGGTTGCTGTGAGCTGTGACGCCACAGCACTCTCCTAAGGGAGATACAGTGAGATTCTGTCTCAAAAAAAAATAACAATAATAATAATCAGACAAATAACTGGAATAGTTATTTCCTGGAATAACAGGATAGTCCAAAAGTCCAGAAATATATCTAAAACACACAAGAAATCAATAATATAATGAAAATGATACCCCAAATCAATGGAGACAAATACATTATTAATTGTTTGGGACAACTGAATAGTCATATGGGAGAAACATTAGTTAGATCATATTTTGCTTATTTGAGACCAAGTTCCATTTCCTAGTGAAGCAAAGATTGAAATATAAAAAACGAAAATATAAAAGTTCTAAGTGATCTTTCTAATGATGACACAAAACCTAAGAACCATAAAAGGAAAGTTGTATAATTTTGACACTTAAAATAAGTTCTATGACAAAAATAACCTTCAGCAAAGTCAAAAGACAAATGACAAGTAGGAAACTCCTTTTGTAAGTTAATTTTCTGATTTATAAAGAGCTTCTGCAGAACTGCTAAGGAAAAGACCAGTAGCACAACAGAGAAACAGGTGAAGAACACAGACAACTCAAGAAAAAGCAACACAAATGGCTATGTATATGAAAAAGCACAAAACTTTGTTTGTGACATGAGAAATACAGATTTAAAATACCCACATGCTACTTTTTACTTATCAAATTTGCAAATATCCAAAAATTTGATAGCATAATCTATCAGTGAGAGACTTTAGGGAGTCAGGCATACTCATGAAGTGAAGGTGGGAATATATTAATAAATTGGGACAACCTGTGTAGAATGTGGTTTAGCAACAGCTACCAAAAACTACCAAAAGTACAATGCACACATTCTTCTTCCTGCAATTCCATTTCTAAGAATGTATCCTAGAGATAAACTTGTACGTGTGCAAAACAAAAAATTGCAGCAGATTAAAGAGCAAAACATTAAAAACAACTTAAAAGTCTTTCATAGGATGCTGGTTAAACAATTATGATATTGGTTGGGCACCATGGCCCACACGTGTAATCCTACCACTCTGGGAGACCAAGGCAGATGGATTGATTGAACTCACAAGTTTGAGACTAGCCTGAGCAAGACTAAGACCCTGTCCCTACCAAAAATAGAAAAATTAGCTGGGCATAGTGGCCAGGCCTGTAGTACCAACTACTCAGGAGGCTGAGGCAAGAGGTTTGCTCAAGCCCAAGAGTTTGAGGTTGCTGTGAGCTATGATGACATGGTACTCAACCCCAAGGCTACAGAGTGAGACTCTGTTTCAAAAAAAATAAAATTATGATACAGTCATATAATGCAATAGTAGTTAGTCATTAAAAAACAACAAAAAAAGAACAAGCTTGGCACCTGTAGCTTAAGCAGCTAAGGTGCCAGCCACATACACAGGAGCTGGCAGGTTCGAATCCAGCCTGGGCTCGCCAAACAACAATGAAAACTACAACCAAAAAATAGCTGGACACTGTGGCAGATGCCTGTAGTCCCAGTTACTTGGGAAGCTGAGGCAAGAGAATCACTTAAGCCCAAGAGTTTGAGGTTGCTGTGAGCTGTGACGCCACAGCACTCTCTATCCAGGGCAACAGCTTGAGACTCTGTCTCAAAAAAAAATAAAAAGAACAAATAAACTATATACTGATGTATGTGTGTGTAGAGAGAGAGATCACTGAGATAAACTGCAAAGTAAATAAAGTGTATAAGGAGTATGCATTCAGATTAAACAAAAGAAGGAAAAACCTAAATTTGCATTTGCATGTACAATATCCTTGAAAAGACACAGAAGAAATTGTTAACAGTCCTTGCCTATGAGGAGGAGCACTGGGTGACTAGGAGCAGGATTGGGAGGATTCTTACTATATTATATTTTTACATGTTTAAAGTTTTTGAATGGTGAATGGATTATCTATTTTAGATGATAATATAAGAAACAAAATGACAAAGTAACAGAACAAAATCACTTTAAATAAAGTACGGCCAAAAAGATCTGGGACAGAAATCTACAGATAAATAAGCAAACTTGGATTTCAAAGAGGGGAAAGGCGGATTGCAGTTGATTTCCAACAGAATTAAAGAACAGATTATTGGATATGTAGTTTATAAACACTGAGAAAGAAATGAATAATTGCCTCTGAGGTTTCACTAAGAAGATGACATGAAAAATTAACCTAATTTTCCTTGTCTGATAAAGAGACTAAGACTGGTATGTCAGGAAATGCTACAGAGAATATCTTAATTATTTTAAGGCATCTGACAAACACTTAAATACCCTACAGACGAGATAGGAACAGGGTGGACTTCAGATGAGAAAAACCAAGCACAAGATTCTAATTCATGAACCAAAACTAACACAGAGGAAGTCCACGGTAACATACCACAAGGCTTGCTGCAATGTCCTAATTCACCATTTTTGCTAACAATCTGAAAGAAGTCAGAGAAAGCACTTTTTCTTTCTTTCTTTTTTTTTGAGACAGAGTTTCACTTTGTCACCCTCAGTAGAGGGCCGTGGCATAATAACTCACAGCAACCTCATACTCTTGGGCTCAAGCGTTTCTCTTGCCTCAGCCTCCCAAGTAGCTGAGAATACAAGCACCCACCACAACGCCTGGCCACTTTTAGAGACAGTCTCACTCTTGCTCAGGCTGGTTTCGAACTCCTGAGCTCAGTCAATCCACCCATCTCCACCTCCCACAGTTCTAGGATTATAGGTGTGAGCTACTGAGCCCAGCAGGAGAAAGCATTTTTATCAAACCAGTAGACGATGCAAGATGGAGAGAGAAGAATTAAATCAAAGTTCAAATAAATATTGAGAGACAATTGACATTAAGATAAAATTTAACAGAAACAAATACAAACTTCCTTTGGTTTTTAAAAGATTTAAGCTTTTACTTCCAAGTAAGTACTGCATGGTTGAGTCCTGTTTTAATAACAATTATCGGCTTGGCGCCTGTGGCTCAACGGGCTAAGGCGCCAGCCACATACACCTGAGCTGGCGGGTTGGAATCCAGCCCAGGCCCACCAAACAACAATAACGGCTGCAACCAAAAAATTAATAAATTAATTAATTAATTTAAAAAAATGACAATTATCAAGGAATTATAAGTGATTGAAAACTCATTAGTGACTTCTGAAAAAGTTGCTGAAATCATAGGCTGAACTAATACCGTCCAAAGCATTACTGTACTACATATGAGACAGCTTACATCTAGAGTTTTCTAGTCAGTTCTAGCCTCCTCAAAGTTAAAAGGGCAGATGGGCAGAACTGTCAAGAATTTGGAAACCAGATGGGTAAAAGGAATTCAAGGAAGGTTTGCCCGAAAAGAAAGATTTAAAAGGAAATGGCAATTATCTCCAAATAGTTGGAAGACACCACCAGACTTGCTCTATGGTGATTCAGAGATAGAATTAGGACCAAGGGGAGAAACTGATAGCAAGGGAAATGGTGGCTCAGAACAAGAACATTTTAACAGAAATTTAGCTGTGATAGTGAGGTCACCTTGGCAGACAGTGTAGTCTACCATCAGAAATATTCAAGCAGAGGCTGAACTAACACTCTTAGGAATCTATAACAGAGGGTCCTTCAATAGATGGAAAAGTGAAATGTCTAAAACATGTGATTCCAATAAACTGGGACAAGGAAATTGAACTGTTAGATAGACATGTCTATAAACCAGGCTATCAACCACACCCCTCACCTCAGTCCATTCAGATCTGGACTAATCCATGAGTTTAATGAACATCACTACAGTCTTTCCTAAAGGATCACAAGGTTAGGCTCCCAGTTCCTATACTCCCTTCTCTTTTTCCTCCTCTCAGCTCCCCCTGAACTTTTAGCTTTTGGCCAATGAACTATTAGTCCACAAACTCTTCAAGGCAGAGACATCTTTTTTGTGTGTTTTGCTCAGTTGTTTGTTGCTCAGGGTGGGCACTTAAGACTTGTTTGCTGGATTGCTTAACTGAAAGTTGCAGAAGAGATACAGAAATGGCACATGGCTATCAACTATTGAACAAGATGATAAAAAATCCAGGGCAATACTATATACATTTTTGAGCTCTGTCTCACCACTAAACATAACCCTTCCACTAGCACCCCCATACTATATAGGCTTACCATTACTGATTTCTGGGAGGTCAAACTTAGTGAAGTCCCACCACTGGAGTCGGTAGGTTGTATTGGCAATGTTACTGGCCACAGCAGACTGTCCGTCACCGATCACGGCCCCTGGCAAATAAGAAGACAAAGGGAGAACATCATATTATTTATCTACATGTTTCCATTGCAGAACAAAAAATAATACTGGGATTAGTAAGAGAGGAAGAAGAGGAAGAATCCCATCTGGCAAGTCTTTGTCTCAAAGAGAAACCAGGCATGTTTCTCAGGGAACAATGCTACAGGGAAATACAAATCCCATTCATCAGCCCCCTCATTATTACTTAACATTTATTTAGTGCTAACAGTGAGGCAAGTAGTGTACATATACACAAAAGGCTTACAATGTAAAGAGACAGATGAGTTTTCATAAAAAGTGGGAAAATAAAAGTGAAAAATAGAAGGATACAATTAACACAGAAAAACTAGTAGCATTTCAGTCCCTGGGTGTCTTGGCAGTAAGTAGTGCTTTCTGAGAGAAAACTCCTTCATATATGACCTTCTTTTTAATAAAACATTTCAAAAGCAGGCTTCCCCCAGAGATGAGGTAGCTAGCATATTGCTGATTGAATAGAGAGAGACAGTAAAGAACAAATGAAGTAATATTTGTTAATCTCTTCCAGCCCCCTGGCATGTAACACAACAGAAATTTATGAGCCTAGCTTCGCAGCACCAGAATACTTTTATTGAGGCAATCTTTTATAATTCCCCCACCACCAGCACCAAGGACTTCCTTGAATCCAGATTCACTTGTAACATCTCACAGTTTAACTTTCTCTGAGATATACACTTCTGTGTGACATTTTTTCCTTGGTAACCAATTAAATAAAAAATGAATTTTTTTTTAACAGGGTGACACTTTAATTTGCAGTTGTATTTCATTTACATGAACATGTCATTTCCTCCTCCTCCTCCTCCTGAGGTACATTTCATACACAACCACCCTTTTCATCAGACAGTCAAACACTCTTGAGAGAATAGAATATTCTTGTATGCCAGATAACCTAAATGGTACTCTCTGCTATAAGTCAACTCTTACTTTGAGAAACTGAACTTGTTAGAGCTTACCAGCCTTGGAACAGTGGACAATTTTACATTCATTTACACTTTAGTATTGCCTAGTCTTCCTCCTCTGCCACTGCAAAAGTGTCTTGTGAACTATATTTTTTGTTTTCTTTATACAGAGTTGTTTTTCTTGCTCTGCTAGTCCTGGTACTTCCTTATTCTATCCTCAAATGATCAAGAGATTGTTCAGGAAGAAAATGTCCTCCACAGAAGCCATAAAATACAGGGGGGAAAGTACTTTTTTCATTCTTTCCCAGTTGCTATTGTCCATTGCATCAGAAGACTTTTTTCAACATTACTTTATGGATAGTCCTTGTCTTTGGCCAATTTCAATTTGTAAGGAAAAGTACAAATAAAAGTCATTTCAAAGATGATGATAGGGCCAATGGTTCACACCCCCGTAATCCTAGCACCTTGGAAGGTCGCGGTGGATGGATTGCTTGAGCTCAGGAGTTGGAGACCAGCCTTAGTAAGACCCCATCTCTAAAAAAAAAAGCCAGCGTGGTGGCGGGCACCTGTCATCCTAGCTACCTGGGAGGCTGAGGCAAGAAGATCTCTTAAGCCCAAGAGTTTGAGGTTGCTGTGAGCTGTGATGCCAGGGCACTCTGTCTAGTGCAACAGAGTGAGGCTATGTCTAAAAGAAAAGAAAAAAAAAAAAAGGTAGGTGGTGCCTGTGGCTTAGTGGGTAGGGCCCCATATTCGGAGGGTGTCGGGTTCGAGCCCAGCCCCGGCCAAACTGCAAAAACAAAATAAAATGAAAAATAAAAAAGGAACAATAATACTTCTAGAGTATCCATTCGCAACATAGGCAATATTATCTATGAGGGTAAAAATTGGTTCATGGGGGCAAAAAATTAATCTTACATAGTAAAATCATTTGTTCCTGTCCAAAGTGTCAGAGAATATAGATACATAGTCTATTTATGTTTATTAGATATTTATTATATATGGATATGTGATATATTATACCCATGATATTAAAATTTCAAGAGAGGGGAGATTATTAGGGAAAAAATGTCTAAAAAGGTTCCTAAGGAAATAATAATGAAATGAAAGTTAAAAAACATGGTTCTAGATAGATAAACCAATACCACTAAAACAACCCATTATTTACAATCTTGCCAATTCAAAGACATTATTCTAAGCAGTGATGATCTCCCTAAAGGCTTGAGAAAGATAGCATTTGGGGGTGTCATTGAGTCTACTGACCCAAAGCCCTATTAAGGGCCCTGTGGCATACAGATGAGGTAAATATATACCCTGGCTTTAACCTTCACAGGAAATTCTCCTTTAATAATCACATCGGATTTGGAGACTTTTGCTGTACCTCTAGGTCATGAGGAGGATAAGATACCTCTAGGACTTTATTAAAAGAAAGTTTTTGATTTTTCTACACCTCTCTGATAATGAGAATCATTTATTAGCACACAGTCTACCACTTCTCTGGAAAGAATTATTCCATTTCATTCTGACCCCGGCTCAATTCTGTGGGGCTTCTGAATTGTTTCCCAAGGTTGCTTACCTAGATGCTTGATATACCCCTTTGACCACTGGTCTCTCTCAAATTAGTTTAGTTCCTTATCATTTCCTTCAGCTTTTAACAGAAAAGCATGTAACACTAAACAGTAGAGGTAAGTGGATTTTCTTGGTAAAGGATGAACAAAATGCAAGTTGTTAAGAGAGAGGATAAAAAATAAATTGAGGAAATGAACCTCAGAAAGCAAGAGGGGAGGGGATAAGAACTACAAATAGGAAAACAGTTGAAGAATAAATAACACCAGGTGCTTTTTGAGTTCTGTGGATCTGCAAATGGTAACACAAATAATTAAAACTCCCAACTCTGGGTTTGGCACCCATAGAACAGTGGTTACAGCACCAGTCACATACACTGAGGGTGGTAGGTTTGAACCTGGCCCCGGGCCAGCTAGACAACGACAGCTGCAACAAAAAATTGCTGGGCATTGTGGCGGGCACCTGTAGTTCCAGCTACTTGGGAGGCTGAGGCAAGAGAATTGCTTAAGCCCAAGAGTTTGAAGTTGCTGTGAGCTGTGATGACACAGCACTCTACCAAGGATGACGTAGTGAGACTCTGTCTCAAAAAAAACAATTCCCGGGCGGCTCCTGTGGCTCAGCGAGCAGAGTGCCGGCCCCATATACCGAAGGTGGCGGGTTCAAGCCCGGCCTCGGCCAAACTGCAAAACAAAAAAATAGCCGGGTGCTGTGGTGGGCGCCTGTAGTCCCAGCTACTAGGGAGGCTGAGGCAAGAGAATCGCTTAAGCCCAA
>CAUYON010162810.1:0-53918 GCA_963573935.1 Arctocebus calabarensis | reverse complement strand
CTAAGGAGAACATGTTCCAGCTCCATCCATGTAAATATGAAAGAGGAAAAGTCACCATCTTTCTTTAAGGCTGCATAATATTCCATGGTATACATGTACCACAGTTTATTAATCCATTCGTGGATCGATGGGCTCTTGGGTTTCTTCCATGACTTAGCAATTGTGAATTGGGCTGCAATAAACAATCTGGTACAGATATCTTTGTTGTAATGTGATTTTTGGTCATCTGGGTATATACCAAGTAAAGGAATTATAGGGTCAAATGGCAAGTCTATTTTTAGATCTCTGAGCATTCTCCAAACATCTTTCCAAAACGGATGTATTAGTTTGCATTCCCACCAGCAATGTAGAAGTGTTCCTTCTTCTCCACATCCACGCCAACATCTCTGGTTTTGGGATTTCATCATGTGGGCTAATCTTACTGGAGTTAGATGATATCTCAAGGTAGTTTTGATTTTCATTTCTCTGATGATTAAGGATAATGAGCATTTCTTCTGAAGGCCGTGCACCTGTCTTCTTTAGAGAAGTTTCTTTTCAGATCTTTTGCCCATCCTGAGACGGGATCTCTAGTTCTTTTCTTGTAAATATGTTGGTGTTCTCTGTGTATTCTGGTTATTAAGCCTTTGTCAGAGACATAACTTGCAAATATTCTTTCCCATTCTGTCTGCTAGTGATACTTACTGTGTTCTTGGCGGTGCAGAAGCTTTTTAGTTTCATCAGATCCCAGTAGTGTAGTTTTGATATTGCTTCCATTGCTTTGGGGGTCCTCCTCATGAAGTATTCTCCCAGGCTGATGCTTTCAAGTTATTCCCCACACTTTCTTCTAGTATTTTTACAGTTTTATGTCTTAAGTTTAAATCTTTAATCCATTGTGAGTCTATCTTCATTAGTGGTGAAAGGTATGGGTTCAATTTCAGTCTTCTACAGGTCGCCAGCCAGGTTTCCCAGCACCATTTGTTAAATAGGGAGTCTTTTCCCCACTGTCATTCAGTGATTCTTAACAACCCATGTGCCCAAAGGGCTGTCCCAAGTGGCACTCGTGGCTTATAAAGGTGGATATTCCAGGTTCTGTCCATTCTTCCCTAACTCTCCATCTCTGGGGATGGCCTGTGACCAGGAACTGGAAGCACAGCCCACCTCTTAGATGAAATCAATGACGCTTCAGACTAGAGCCCTGTGCCAAAAGGCGTTGACTGAGCACCAGCCCTGGGAGTCAGACATTCGTGGATTTACTCTCGCCAGAAGTTCCCCCATGCCTTCCAGGAACAAAAGCCTGGGTTGCACATTTCTTTAGAGAAATAACCCACAGCCAACACTGAGAAGCGGTCAGCACTGATTTGAAGAGGAGCCGGCTGCGTTGTGGCACCTGCCTAGATGCAGGTGTTTGCTGCTGAGCACTTTCCCCCCTCAGCTTCCAGACCTGGCCAGTGGCCAACACATGCAGAGCTCTGGTGTGCCAGCTCCCTCGACATGTTCTGCAAGGAAGGGGGCAGCTCTGCAGCTTCGCAGACAGGTGTGCTCCACCTGACCTCTCCAACCTATGCCCGGCAGACAAGAGTCTTCTACTACTTTGGGGCCCAGATTTATGAATTCAGGCATTTCTAGGCAACCTCTTCAGAAATATCCCAGGTACTTATGCTCTCACCGACACAAGTGCTTTTGATTACCTGTTGCTCCTTTCGCCCTGTTTCATCAGTCTGCTCTGTTATAACCTCTTCAGTTACAGCCTTTACTTTCCAACACCTTTAGTTTCTGCAAGGAAAAAGCGAAACTGGGATGAAATCCTCAAAGTACCCCAAATGGTTATTGTTTTGTCTTTGTAATAGCTTAACAAATAAATCTAGGTTTTCTATTTAAAAAGAGAAAGAAGACTTTTGTCCACCTTCTGGAAAGACAAGGGCAGGAAGGTCCCGGGAGCCAGCACAGTTCTCCTCGGAGCTCCAGTAAGCAGGTGTGCAGCATGCTGGGGAGCTTGGGGCTGGCAGCACAGGCCATGACAAGCCTTCCCTTGATGGCATTTCCATGTTGGAGAGAGACACTTCCAAGAGCTATAAGCCTGGGACTGCACATGTGGCTCTAACCAACTCGGGATCTAAATGCCATTCAACCAGGAAAATGCAAGAACAAGGTCTATTGCAAATAGCACTGCTACTTGCCATCAGGGCTATCAGTCAGCCTACACCACATGCTCTGCCTCTCTTTTCTCCCTCCATTTTGCTAGATAACACAGTGCAAACTGACTGTCTTTATCCTCTCAGTATTCATAGGTTGAAGCCTTAACCTCCAATGTGATGGTATTCACAGAATGGCCCTTTGGGAAGTCATTGGGTCATGAGGGTGGAGCCCTCACAAATGGAATTAGTGCCCTTATGAGAAGAGACAGGAAACAGCTGCATGTTCCTCTCTTTTTACCTTTCTTTCTTTTCCTTTGCACCCTCCTCTCTCTCTATCTCTTCCCCTCCCTCCTTCTCTCTGCCATGTGAGGACACAGGGAGAACACAGCCATCTGCAAACCCGGAAGCAGACCCTCAAGAGACACCAGATCTGCCAACGCCTTGATCTTGGACTTCCCAGCTTCCAGAACTGTGAGAAATAAATGTCTGTTGTTTAAGCCACCCAGTTTATGGTAATTTGTTATAGCAGCTCTAGCTAAGACATAGTACTTATCACCTCATCTGCTCTTACATGTACGGATTTATTGAGTTTATTTTCTATTATCTCTTTCCTGTTGCTAGCAAATAAGCTCCACCAGGGCAGGGATCAGGTTTTGTTGTGCCTGGCACACAGTAGGTGCTCCATAATACTCAGAGGATGACAGGAAGCAAGGAGGGAATAGACAGTGGGAAGGGGAGTCACCCGTCTCCTTTCTTCTTATGCCAATCTCTTTCCTTCCCTTGGAAGAAGGGTGACCCACGAGGGAGGGAAAGTGTGTGTACTTCTCACTCCTCTGCCTGTTCCAGGTATTCAGAGGGCTTTGCACTGTCTTTGGTTGTTTTGCTTTTGTTTTAAACTTTGAATTTTTTAAATGTTAATACAATTCAAATCAGCATGTCTGGGTCATTTCAGTTTCTTCACTGTCAAGTCAGGAGGCAGGACTGCTTCAGTCTCTCTGCCTTGTCTTTGTGATGACCAAGGTATAAAGGTATCTGCTACACTGAACTTTAAACTTCACATTGTCCTTATTTTTCTTGATCTTGGCAGATTCAGCATTCTTCCATGTGGCTGTGAGCAGAAAGTTCTTGATTTCCACAATGTTTTGAGGCACAGTGACCAGGCACACGGGGAGAGGGCACAGACCCTCACCCCTCTACCCTAGAGAGACCTGGACTATCTCTATGATGTGTAAACTGAGAATCCACAAGGTCATCCTGCCAGCCAATCTCAGGTAGCATCCACCACTCTCTTTGGTAAAGACCTTGTCACTTACATTCCTTGTTGGCTAAGGACATTGAGCCATCAGACCCCCAATGAAATATTGGAAATATTGGTTGTTCTTGCTTAACCAGGTGACAAATAACTGCTTAATAAATCACAAATGATAAAATATTGCAGAAAAACCCAATGTCAATTTTAATACTTTAAAATGATTGATTAGCATGCCCTGGCTCTGTTTGCTGTGTCTGTCGTTTCCCTTGTTCCCTCTGTGCGTGAGGAAGAACTTGACAAGGTGAGTGAAGGGACAGAGGAGGCTGGCGTGATGGGTGGGATGTGATGAGTGATATCAGCACAAGCAGAATCAGAAGAGAAAAGACACCACCGCTCTGGGTCATGGAGATGGCTCCAGATTATTTCTATGTATTCCTGAGTCCCTATTGCCTTCCCCCTTTCCAGAAGATACCAGAAGATCACAAAGCCTTCTATGAAGGCCTTTCTCATGCCCCACCCTCCCTTCTAGGAAAACCACTTGCTGTGTTGATCCCCACCAGACTGTATGGAGCACTTGCCCATAATGTGACAGCCGTGACCCAGGACACAAGGCCATTGGCAGTAGTGGGATGGATAGATGGATGGATCCAGTTGCTGGTTTACAGGACTCCTTTCCTCACTTGGCCTTGCTGCTCCCCTGTGGACCCTGCCGTCATGCTGTCTGAGCACAGGGACCAGAGGCATCCTCAGAGAGCGTGAGGCCCGAGACAACCCATCCTGGGTAGTGCAGGGCTCACCCAAAAGAATTGCAATTATTAAGAGGATACCCCACTCCTAGCAGCTTTCATTTAAAGATAGGAATTTCAAAATCAAATCAGAAAGACACTCAGAAAGGGGAGAGGACAGCCCCCTTGCACACCCCCAGGCACCCACTCAAACCCAAAGTGGTGATGATGTTTCCTGATCTTCCTGACCACAGAGTGTGGCAGGGGCTGGCATCCCACAGGTGCGCCATACACAGTCATGGAGTGAATGTGAATGCTGCAAATGCTTTCTCTGGCACTTAGGGAACAGGAGGCTGGGCCCCTGGAGCTGCCCACTCCAACACCACATGCTCAGCATGAGCTGTGTGGCTTGGAGAAGGCACAGGGTCTCTTATGCCTCCATTTCTTCAGCTGGAAAATGGGAAATCATAACAGGACCTCCCTGAAGATTGGAAGAGTAAACACAGGCCGTGTGCTCAGAGGCGGTGCTGGGCCAGCAGCAGTCTCACCAGCATCTTATTTGGAGTCAGTGGGCCGTGGGTTCAAGTCCTGCTCGGCCCTTTGCCAGCTCTGTCTCTAGCCTCTGAGTGATGAGATTATTCAGGCTCCCAGTCTATGAACAGAGTATTACAACCACACCCAAAGGCAGCCGAGAGGAGTCAAATGATGACGAGATGCATACAAAATTCAGGGCCTGACACGTCATTAGAGCTCACAAACAGTGCTAATACTAATTACAGTCAGTGTTAATCAGCAGAGCTAGCTGGCATAGCGACCCCCGTTTGGAGGGTAGACGGACACAGCTTTAAAGAGCAGGTTGCCTCTTCCTGTTAGACACAAAGCTCCTAGCTGCCTCTTTCTTCCTCACGGGGATTTGTATGTTTGTGACCAGGATAACAGCACAGAACAGGATACACAAAGCAAGACCTGGTCTCCTGGAGGCCATCAGAATTTAGTCTGCCTCAGGCCTACATTTCCCTGAATTAATTATCAGAGGAAATTATCAGGGTCCTTCCATTTCCCTCATTTCCTATTTCCAAAACACAAAGACCAGAGAGGCAGGATGTGGGTAAAATTCCTTTGTTCCCCTGACCCCCACAAGAGACAAAATAAATATATTGAGAAAAAAAGGGGAAGATGCAGAGACAGGGACAGAGATGTGACAGGGAAGTAGGAAGAGGGAGTGTCAAGCAGAAGGCAGGGACACTCCACCCAGCAACACGCTCAGCTTCGGTTTGTAGGAAGACCTGCCAACCCAAGGGGTTGCTTTGTAAATACAGGTGTATTCACACTGAGAGCACAAAGCCAACCACTTGTTCACAAACCTATTAGCTGGTAAACAGCAATATTCTGCAATTCCAGCTATTAAAAACAGCTTAAAGAGAAATCAAATCTTATTTAGCAGAGATTGCAGGGGTCTTCTTGGACTATTTTAAAGTTTCATATTCATCTAAGGAAACAGGCTCTAATTCTCCAATGTTGGCTGTCTTGGAGGCAATCCCATTTTCAAGCTTATTAAACATCCATTTAAAGGGACAAGGAGGACTTGTGAATGTTCCTCCCCCAGACAGCAGTGGGGCTATGAATGATTTGCTAAGTCAAGGGAAAGGGAAATTACGGGGACAGGTGGATCATTCCCTGAAATTTGCATATGAAACATGGTTGTCTCAGCTTTGCTCCCAGTAAAAAAGAAGCAAGCAGAATTCGGGAGAGGGTCTTTACACACCCTCAGTTCACAAGGTCAGGTTCTACACCTGCACAAAAACAAGCAGTCTCACAGTCACTGCAGTGTTGCTGAAGGTAGCTTTGCATGCCAGCCTATGTCAGCTGTCTTCATCATGGCCATGTTCCCTCCCAGGACCCCATGAACTCTCAGTCTCCTTTCGTGGAAACACTAGTCTGAAGTTAGGAAAGCCAAGTTCTTTTATAAGCTATCAAATATCTGGGTGTGTTAAATTTTAAGTATCAAAGTTCCAAAGAGCCAGCTACCATTTGCTTACCTAATTCTCAATATATGTCTGCTTAGTAGCTAAGAACTAAATAGGCCTAAAAGTAAAAACATGACCTTGAACATCAGTTCAAGAGGAGAAATCAAATCAGGCCTCCATGCTCCCAATTTGATGGTCCACAACCAGATCAAATTACTTGTCTCCCTTCCCTTGGAAGTACAATTCTTCATCTCCAAATCCTTAGACTTCTCACAATACCTCTCCTGAACATGGCCGGGCAGGCTTTAGCCTAATTATCCTCTGCACCCACTGGTGAAGAGCAGATTTTTATTCTGTATTTTTATTGATCAGAAACCAAACTTATTAGATCTTTTCAGGAATGATGCTATTTGAATCCT
The DNA here is from genome assembly GCA_963573935.1 of Arctocebus calabarensis. Classification (NCBI taxonomy): domain Eukaryota; kingdom Metazoa; phylum Chordata; class Mammalia; order Primates; family Lorisidae; genus Arctocebus; species Arctocebus calabarensis. The sequence goes on along the minus strand of CAUYON010162810.1, from coordinate 47,441 downwards.
TTCAAAAATAGACAGCATACATCCCTATTCCCAAGCCGTATGAGAATTGCAATGCTAATGTGGGTCCCTGAAAATTATATGCAATGGGTCATTCTTTAGGCCTAAGAAAGACTCAAGACACCCAAAAAATGTCCCCTACATTCCCTTTAATTACCATTCATTTCCTGTATACCTCCTTTTTCATCACTGCTGATTACAGATACATCCATGTCTGAATAATATCTTCCCACTTTATAATCAGACAACTACCACTTACTCTGATAACCTGAGATACTCTGTGTGTGATTTTGCCTGCAGAACACTCAGTCTGCGATTGGTCTCTTTCAGGAGGTAGGCAAATTACCATACCCTTGGAGGCAGAAAGCTGATTGGAACAACATTCTAAGAAGATGCCCTGCCCCAGGTGAGACTCTGAGGATAGCTCTAAAATAAACACTTGCTGTTGAAAGTTCCCATCCAGATGCCGCCGTGGAGGGGGGTGCTGCCTTCATCCTCCCCAAAGCCCAAGCTGCTCAGCCTCTTCTACAACAAGCCAGCCTACTAAAGGGATCTATTTGCATGATGAGAATCATAGTTTCTTGACTTTGTAATATCATATGACCCTCTGGTTTAAAATTGCCCCACCTAAAAATTCACTAGATTCAAACAGAAGCTTTGTTAGAGAATGATTATTAGTGTCCCTCGTTTACAGACAAGGACAAAGAGACCAGAAGACCCAGCCCTGTCACAGCAGAGGAAACCAGGCCTTCTGGGATGGAACCTGAGTTCGTGTAACGGGTGTGAGGTCATAACTCAAAGAGGGGGCGGTGAGTCCCAGAAGTAAGCCGAGCACCTGCCAGAGACTGGGGTTCTAGCACTAAATCCACCACCTCGCAGTCGCCATGGATATGGAATCTAAACTCTCCAGGGTGGTGTTCTCAATTCGGCTGCAAATTGGAGTCGCGTGGGGAGCTTTGGCAAAACTGGTGCCTGGGCCCACCCCCAGCATTCTGATAAAACTGGTCTGGGTGGCAGGAGTTTTTAAGGCTCTTCCAAGTGATATTTCATGCATACACTCATACACAGTTGAGAAGCTACTTCTCTACGGCCTCAGTTTCTCCTCCTGTGAAAGGACAGTGGCAAAAAGCATTTCCTAAGATTATAGTCCTGCTAGCAAAATACAACCTAGGCTATATGAAAAAAATATATATATATACTGCGTCAGGAAATCATCTATGCATTTTAAATGCATCAAAGGGGAATGCAAGAGTGTTTCCCAGTCACTCGAGATTGGCCTCCAAAATGCTTTTCTCTCTTTATAACTTGCCTTCAGGGGTCTAGGAGGGCTTTAGCATCCAATGGACATCAACAAATGGGATAACTTTGAGTAGAAAACTTTCCTCTAAGTTTCCTGGAAGAGTCGGAATTTGACATCAAGAGGACCAGTTTCCAGATATCACTATATAAACCAGATTCTTCCCAGGCCACATGCTCTGCTCGCTGGTTTACATGCCCTGCTGGACTCTGTGCTGGACGCTATGCTGGGTGCTGTAGTGAGTGGGAAGGTGGGCCATACCTCTGCCTCCTGGTGCCTATACCCTGGGTCATCCCAATTGTCAGTGTTGTCATCAAGCAAAGGTTATAAACACTAAGAGGGATTCCAGAACTGGAAGACACTTAATTTTCTTTTCTTTTCTTTCTTTCTTTTTTTTTTTTTCTTGAAACAGAGTCTCACTCTGTGCCCTGGGTAGAGTGCCATGGCATCATAGCTCACAGCAACTTCAAACTCCTGGGTTCAAGCCATCCTCTTGCTCAGCCTCCCAAATAGCTAGGACTACAGGCGCCTACCACAATGCCCAGCTAATTTCTTTTCTATTTTTAGTAAAGCGTGTATGTGGGGTTAGGGGGTGTCTCGCTCTTGCTCAGGCCCATTGCTCTTGAACTCCTGAGCTCAAGCAATCCACTTGCCTCAGCCTGCTAGAGGGCCAGGATTACAGGCATGAGCCACTGCACTAGGGGAGACACTTAATTTTCCCCAAAGTGTTTACTTCACAGGAGAGGAGGCATTTGGCCTGAGCCTTGAAAAAAGAATACAAGTGTGCTATAGAGATGGAGTTATGTCAAAGACATTGAGTGTTCAGACTCTAGTGTATTCAGTAGAGGGTGAGAATTCTGACTGCTGTGCCAGGGCACCTGGACTTCTTATTCCCATTTAACATTTAAGAAAACTGGGGAAACTGGTGCTAAACCATTCGTAGACAACCTGCTTCTTGGGTGGCGGTTTCGTACATAGCACAGCAGTTCCTTCACTGCAATCTATTGAACATCGGCCCTCGACACAAAGGTTTATAAAAGAAAAAAACCTGATGCTCAAAGAATTTAAGTGACAAGGTCAAGGTCATATAACAGAGAGCTAAATCTGGCTTTTTGAGCAAGGACGTAGCATTATTGTATTTTTCTTTAGAAAGTTAATTCAGAGAACAGCTGGAAGAAGAACTGAAGGCACGGAACCCAGATGTGCAGAAGCACAGGGAGTGATGATATAAGGCCTGAATTAAGGTATTGGCCAGGAGGGTGAGGGAGAGACATGAGGAGTGGTTGACGATGAGGGTGTGAGAGAGAGGAGAGGAGAGGACATCTGGGTTACTGCACAAACATATCTTGCAATGCTGCACCTGAGCCGAGACCCTGAGGACCCAAAGGCTACATGTTGGTGACTCTGACCTTCCACCCTTCCCGTGTGCTTGACCACCGGTGCTTCCTGAACTCTGAGATTGATGCAAGTTGGTAATCACTTGAAAATTTCCAATTAAATGCAAAAAAAGAAAAAAACAAGTAAATCTATTCTTTCTTTTGACTGCTCTATTGATTAAAATGAATGTCTGTGCTGGGCCCACTGAACCATGAAAAGCAATCTGTCTTAGATGGGTAACAGATCGTTAGAAAATCATTGGGTTGAAGGAAAGAGTCAAGGAAAAAAAAACTTGCACAGATTCACGTGTGGGGGTGTCAGTGTGCCGATCTAAGCTACATGGCTGCGTATAGATATGTGCATTTCTATATATAGGGGACATATGTCACATACTTCAATCAGCAATCATGAGCCAAAGGCACAGGCAGCATTCCTGACAGAGTGGCACCCGTGATGGCTCCTCAGCCTCTGAACGATCCCACACGGGGTACACGTGGGCGGGGACAGGGTAGTGAGGGGCTATACAGATAATAAATTCAGCTCTCAAGCAGCTCCTGTCTGATGTGTGAGTTTGACAGAACCTACAACATTGTACTTCAAGACCATTCTCTGGGAAATTTGGAAAAACAAGTGGCATTAATATGTATGCTTCTAATTTCATCAAACTGTTAGTTTGTGAGAGCTATTCTACATACAAGAAACCTTTTGCTTAAGAGAAGGGAAAAAAAGGAAAATAAGAAAGAACAAACTCTCTGCAATTCTCTATCCCCAAATGAAATAAGCTATGGTCAATCCTGCAAGGTATACGTACCCCAGACTTTAAATCATGATCAACCCATCTGTAGAAGATGATTCCGAAATGACATGTTTGTCACCCCACACACACAAAATCCCCTGCAAAAGGGGCAAGTATGGGGGGAAAATGGGAGCCTTCCATCAAAAGAGACAAGTGAAAATGAAGGGGAAGAGCTCTTCTCCCTGCCTAGGACAGCTTTCATGGCCAAGGGTTCACCAGCTAAGGTACCCAGATTTGCGCTAATGCTCTTCCCCCCAGCCTGCGGCCTATCTTGAACAACATCTACATTCCCTCCTTCTGGAGCTTCTTCTCTGTGATGCAACCATTCTCCATGCCAACCTTCTCTCTCTTTCTTTCCCAGGGGTCCTCATTCTCCCATCAACATGGAGGATGCCTGGTTTCAGAACTTTTTGGTTTATGCATTTGCTGGAATGGGGGAGCCCATCATCTCATTCACAAGCAGAGAGGGAAGCTTGAACACAGCACTCTCTGTCTTCCAGGTCCAAGTCTGAGGAAATGAAGATTCCATCGGAAAAGGCCTTTGAGTACTCTCTACCATGTCCCATAACCAATTTCCTCTTTTCTTGCTACTCAAGCACATTGCTTAAACTTTCTAGGCTTCAGCTCTCTTATCTCTAAAATGGGATTAATAATTACTGTGATAGGAGCTGTCAATAGCACAAATTGATTTATCCTAATGATGAAGTTAAAGGTCTTCTGAAAATCTAAAAGCAAGTTTTGATTTGCCATTGGTTAGCATCTGAGCCTGGAGAGATGGTTGTTTTCCCACCTTCAGAAGCTTATGGTAAGGCCTCGTTGACTAAACACATATAAAATTCTTGGAAAAAACTTGATGCAAAAGAAGTATTGCTATTTATTTTCTTTGTTCGGGTGCTAAAGCATAATGCTAGAAAATGAATTTTCTCGCGAAGAGTAAGAAAGATCATCTCACCACCGATATTATTAAATACTCAGAATTAAATACTAAATCAGGAACACAATACAGAGACACAGCAAGTAGGAAAAGGGACTTCCCAAAAAAGTCTTGAGAATGAAAATAGGCAATGTCTCAACTGCAATGGAAAAGGAGACCGAGTGATCCTTTTAAAGTTCCCTTTATGCCAGGAGTCCCTGTGCCTCCTATACCTGGGGATTCCGCTGGTGCTGGGACTTTAAACAGACAGGGACCCTGCCTTGGACAAGCAGACCAGGAAAGATGACACCAAAGCCTGAGTTGTCTTTAACACAGAATAGGCACTCGATGAATGAAAGGAAGGACTTGAGAATGAGAATATAAATGAAATCTATGAAAATAACACATACCTGTCACTTGCATAGGAAATGCTTTTGAGAAAAACTCTGCTAATATGGGAAGTCCATTACCCTTTTGAGTTCACTTAACCTTTTATTTCCATGCACATAAATAATTATTTAATACTCATTAGTAGGTATAAAGCAGGTACAATTATTAGGCATTTCTGAATGTACATAGCATATTCTAATCCCCAGAAAGTTTTAATGCATCCCACACATTTTTGCTATCTTTCCTTTCTTCGTAAATTTAAGGGATTTTAATAGATAAAATTTGATTTAAAAAAAAGTAGTGACCCCTAATCATTTTCTAGAAGAGACGATGAAAACCTAAAGAGTCTGTAAAAATATATGAAATGGTACATTTATAAAGAGTTAATTGGATCCCTCTTTTAATTTTTCCCAATCAAGATGTGCCATCCTCCGGTTTAAATAGCTGTCAATAGCACCTGCAAATGGATTTATCCCTTGATAAAGTTAAAGATTTTCTGAAAATCTGGAAACAGTTTCTGAATCCCCATTGTTGTTATTTAGCCTCTGGGACTTGTGAGTTGTTTTTCTCATTATTTTTTTCATCTTAGAATTCTAGTCTGGAGAACAACTTGCCTTTTCCTTACATATATGAATATAGGAAATGCAATAGAAGTTGCTTATCATGCACTCAGGTTAGGCAAAGCTTTATCATAACGAAGCTAAATGAAATTCCCAAATTGCTCTGGGGGAGAGGAACGCCTTGATATTCCACTTGTGGGAAAGTGTCTCTGTGCCAAAAATAAAGTTACGTCAACTTCAGTACCGGAGAAATCAGCTTCTGCTTACAGCAGCAGCGGAATCATTAAGTAACACGGAGGCTTGGGGGTTATAAGCAAGGCAGCCATGCTGGAAGGTCTTTAATAGGGTTTGGTGGGGATGTAGCAGAGGCTCATTCCTAAACTCTTTGAATACCTCTTCCCAGGTCTGTACGTATATCTGCGCATGCATGCACCTGCACATGCACCCACACATGTTGACTCCAGCAACAGAGAACTGGCTCCATCATAAATCTTATTTATGGACACACCACATCACTGGTTCATTCACGGCCCCTTTTGTGTGCCATTTCCTTGTCTCCCACCAGCATCCATTGGAACATCTTTGAGAAAGAGAGAGGAGGGGAGAGGAAAGGGAAAGAGGCAGACATATACAGATAGATGTATATACACACGTATATTTCTTTACTTATATGTGTTTATGTCCTTGTAAAAACATGTCATTTTATTTGTTTACATGTATTTTACTTCACCCATATTGTATTGTGCGACAGGCCTCGCTTTCTACACTGAACACCGTGGTTTGGAGATCTGGCCACGCTGTGGTAGATCTGTTCTGTTGCTTTTAAAGGCGTCATTGTCATTCATAGTGTGAGTCCCCATGCTTTATTCATCCTCTCCTCCATCGACATACATCTCTCCACAACCACGAACAATACTATGGAGAACATCCTCGTGTGTGCGCCTGCACTGGCCTGGAAAAATCTTTCTGGGTTATATATCCAGAAGGGAACTGCTTGATCGTGGGATATGTGTAAACTTAATGTAAGCCAGGACTGTGAGATTGCACCGCAGAAGGGCGGCTTTTGTCTGTGCTCCCCTAGCAGGATTTCTGCTTCCTCACACCCTCGGGGACAGATCACCCAGCTTCCTAACCACTGCCAATTATACGGGAGCATCAATTCGACTTAATTTCAAATAATTTCTGGCATCTCTTTGTATTGCTTATTAGTTTTAATTTGGTTTCATCCCATGCAAAATTGCTACTCATACCTCATTTTTCTTTTGGGGTTCTTGTCTTTCTCTTGCTGAGTTGCAAGAGTTTCTAGGTATTACTTCTCCGTTTGTCAGGATATGTATCTCTTAATCTGCTCCTGCAGATTTTATCTACAGTATCTTGTTGAACACACAGCTTTAATCTTGCTGTAATCAAATTTTACCTTGATGTATTTTTTGTACTTTAGGTATTTTAAAAGTCTTCCCAACCTGGGGTTACAAAGATTCCCTTAGTATTATTTCCTATTAACTTTAAAGCTTCTTTACCTTTCAGATTCTGTAATTAATCTGGGGTCCACCCTTGTATATGGTTTCAGCTAGGGATCCAATCTTATTTTTTTTCATGTAGTAAGCCATCTCCCCAGTTACATCTATTAAAGAGACAGTTTCTTCACAATTGTTTTTAGACCCACCCATAAAATTTATGAAATAAATTTGGTTCTATCTTTAAGGATTCTATTTTACTCCATTGGTCTATTTGTCTGTCCTTACATCCACATGTTTTAATTACTATGACCTTAACACATCCTATAACACAGGAGAGCAATGTTTTTTTTTAAAATATACTTAGCTAGGATGGTGCCTATGGCTCAGAGGAGTAGGGCACCAGCCCCATATGCTGTAGGTGGCAGGTTCAAACCCAGTCCGGGCCAAAAACTGCAAATAAATAAATAAATAAATAAAAACAATATATATATATATTTAGCTATATACACAGACTTTTTCCTTCTCAAATTTTACAGTAAGTTTATTGAATTCTTTAAAAATTTTCAGCTAGTACTTTGATTGAAAATGTACTCAATTTACAGGCTAATCTAGGAATATTAACAACTTTATTATGATAAATTATACTATTCAGAGTATGCAATGATTCAACCTATTATACATTTGGATTATTTCTACATATCCATAATAGATTTTTATATTTTTTCATAATAAATACATAGTGTGTTCTTGGCTAATTATTACATATATTATTTTTGTTTGGGCTGTTACAGACAGTATCTTAGATTTTAAAAATATTCAAATGGGTTACTCCTAGTATACAGAAATGGATTTGATCTTTTTAAGTTAATATTATATCTGAACACTTTGCTTGCCTCTGCCTCTGCTTTTAGTTAATAATGTTTTAATTCTATTAGATTTTCTTTCTTTCTTTTTTTTTGTTTTTGAGACAGAGCCTCAAGCTGTCACCCTGGATAAAGTGCTGTGGCATCACAGCTCACAGCAAGCTCCAATTCCTGGGCTCAAGCAAGTCTCCTGCCTCTGCCTCCCAAGTAGCTGGAACTACAGGTGCCCACCACAACGCCAGGCCATTTTTTTTTTTTTTGGTTGCAGCTATCATTGTTGTTTCGCAGGCCTGGGCTGGATTTGAACCCGCCAGTTTAGGTGTACGTGGCTGGCGCCTTAGAACATTGAGCCACAGGCGCCGAGCCTAGGTTTTCTTTATATAGGATCATAATATCTCCCAATACAATTTCTGATATCCCAATCATTTTCCTTTTGATTTTTGGTTCATATTTATTCTTTTTAAAAAAATCATTTTGAAACACGTGCTCTAATTCACACTAATTTTGGGTCAGCTTAACTCACAATATTTGTTATCTCCCCAAGATTCCATTGGTACCTTCTCCTTTGGGGACATCTCAACATCCCCATTCATTTGGGAGAGTCCTGTAAACTTTCCAGAGATTTGACTAAAATACTAATCTCATTCTGAGATGATGAGATAAAAGCAGTTAAAAAAACATTTATTATAGGAATATTCAAACTTTTTTTCCCAAATCAAAGGGTAGAAATAAATTGGAACATTTTTTTCCAAATCAAAGGGTAGAAATAATTTGGAACTTTTTTCCCTAATCAAAGGGTAGAAATAAATTTAGACGTGACGTTGTCTTTACAGCTATTTCCTGAATGCCTGCCTAAGGGGTGATTGCTGTATTCGGAATTGTCTATATATAGATAAATACTGTTTCTTCAATGAGCCACATCCTGTCTTGAAACCATTCTCTACATATGATCTCATGTCATTTAGCAGACCTTCGTGGTGGGTACTTTCCCCATTTTGCAGGTGGTGAACTCAGGCAGAAAGAGGAAGAACACTTCGCCAAAATCATTCTGACTCCAGAAGTGCCAGCCCCAGAGTCTGTGCTCTCAGCCACACATCTTACCCTCTGGGTCCCCAGGGCACATTGCCACAGTGCACAGTGTGGGAACTTTTAAGAGCAGTCAGTGGCCAGCTTGGTGTTAACACCTTTCTTAGCTGGTGTTGTTTTAAAGTCCTTTTCGGCACAATTAAATAAAACAGGGAATATTTTTTCATTATCATGACCTTGGCCTTGGCTTCTTTTTGCTCCCTTCAGTCCAACTGGTAGACCCTCTGACCCAAAACAGTTATGTTTATCCTTTGTCCCCCAAAAACGCTCAACCACAGAAAAAGAGAAGTAAGAGAGCCCTGCAAGCCTGGCAGGCTGAGGCTCTCCAGTGTGGCAGGGCTATCTGCCCGCAGAAAGAAGCACCCAGCGGGGCTGCCAATCTGGGAAAGAAAGATACCTTGCAGGCTTCCCGGACTCTGCTTTCCCATGAGAACCATTCAAACCTCATCTTGTTTTGAGTATTGAAAACTTCTAGATTAGATGCATCTCTATTCAGATGTGACTACTCCTTTCCTCGCCCCCCCCCACCGTCAAAAACTCCAAGTACAAAATGCAAAGAGTAACATTCTTGTTTATAAGCATGCTGTTTATAGAGATATATTACTGTTTAGATAATTGAGAGACAGCTAGAGAATAGTGTATGGTCTGTCTGCTAAAACCAAACAGGTCCTTTACGTTTTAATGAGGCATTTTTCGGGATACAAGAACAGGCTGAAAGTTTGCAGCTAAATCTGATTGTGAATGGGCAGCTTGGGCGTCCCAGGTTGCACTAAATGATGAGGCTAAATCCATGTGGCTAAAGCCTTACTGAGGAATATAGGCCTGGTGACAGCTCACTCGTCTGGGTTAAAGAGTATGAAATGAGCTTTTCTTCTCCTTTCTTCTTCCCACATGCACGCGGGCACACTCAGACACACACACACAAACCCCTCCTCGCTTATGTTTTCGTCCTAAGAATCAATAAGTCCAGGTTTCAATGGAGTCCTCAGAAACCAAAGTGTCCCTTTTATCATTGTGTTTACAAGTGCCAGAAATAAGTCACCTCAGCAAACTCCAATGGTGGCAGTTTTGTAACACAGAAAACTGATTTACGCTTACAATCCAAATGTATTTCCCCTGATAATTTATGCTCAACAATTTAACATAATTATTTTTACCACGATTTTAACGTTTCCGGCCTCCTGTCAGCCCTGGAATAGGAACACCCAGGCACACACACATACAGAAAACGAAAAAAAACCCACTATCCTTCAAAGGCAGGATTTAAAGAAAAAAATCAATATCATAGCAGCCTCTTTTGTATTTTGTTGTGACAAGACGGAATTTAAACAGCCTAGGAAGTCAAAACAACAGGAGAAATATCGATACATATTAACTTAATCAAGAAACTCTGCTTTGCCATCCTTGTCTAACGCTCCAATTATGCTTCCCCCGTAAGTACCACAACGCTATTGGCAGCTCGTAACTTCTGTACAAATATTTGCAGTCTTCAGCGGTCATCCGAAATGAAGGCTAGCTCCAGGCCTCCAGACATCTTCTTTGCATCTGTATGAGATTTTGTCACAACTGTTTTAAGAAAATCACTCCCCAGGGAGGCTCAGACTCACTTGTTTGAATTCACAATCTTAAAACGTCTTTTATCCGTCCGATGCTTTTCTTCCTGTCTCCTGATGGCATTTCAGCAGAAACTTCATTATCTGTTGCTCCGCATAAAACTCTTTGAAAAGAAAATTTAATAAAAGAGGATGTTAACCCAAATAAATGCACAACGTCCCGGCCCCCCTGAACCCTGGGTGTGCCACATAAGACTTTGAAACAAGCAGCTGATTAACCCACCAGGAGTGGGGGAGTGAGACCAGCATACCAAGTTGAGAGCCAGGATGGACTTGACCTTTTAAATGAACACTCGGCTGCTATTCACTCATGCCAGCATGTTCCACTCTTTTTCTCCAAAAAGGTAATTGGAACAGACACGCCAATGCTCTCATTAAGTACACAAAATGTTCACTTTATCATATACAGAGATGATTCTGCTGGCCCGTGAATACGCTGAACTGTTTCCAGAGTAATAACAAGTGAGCGTTTAATCATTCCCACTCTCTGACTCACTGCTCCTGGAGATAAGGTTCTGTGACCTGCAACAGGAGGAATCTTCTAGTCATGGAAACAAGTGGGGCTCAGACTCCCCCGTAAGCATAGACCAGCGCTGACATTTAGGACAGGCTACATCATTTTCAGGGTCAAGTACAAAATGAAAATGTCAACTCCCTTGTTCAAAATGTGTTAAGAATTTCAAGTCAGTGGCAACAGAACATTAAACCAAGCACTGGGTCCTTCTGAGAGTTGCAGGCCAATGACACTGACTTGGCTGCTACTTGAATCTTTCCCTGGAGATAACTACAGGTGAGGGGACATTGCCACACTGCCAGTGAGGGCGCAAAAGGACCTTCCACGAAGGAGAATCCTTTCATAAGTAGCTCTGCCCAGGAAAATTTTCTCTGCCCAATCAAAACCATGGTTTCCTCCTACCTTGTATAAAAAGAGGTCCAACATGAGACTAGCTTAGAGGAGGAAATAAATGCACTTAAATTCCTTTCTTATTTTATTTATTTATTTATTTTTGAGACAAGGTCTCACTCTGTCACCTTGGGGAGAATGCCCTGGTGTCCTAGCTCTCACAGCAACCTCAAACTCTTGGGCTTAAGTGATCCTCCAACCTCAAACTCCCAGGTAGCTGGGCCTACAGACATGTGCCACTATACCCAGCTAGTTTTTCTATTTTGGGTAGAGACAGGCTCTAACTCTTGCTCAGGCTGGTCTCAAACTCCTGAGTCTCAACCTCAGTCTCACAGAGTGCTGGGATTAAAGGCGTGAGCCACCGCACCCAGCCCGTGCACTCAGATTCTTAAGCTCCTAGTCTCTCTCTAAAATTATCTCTTTTTTAGAAGACAACTTCCTTGTGTTAGGAGGATTTCTAGGAAGACACAGAAATAGATAGCCCTGCCTTCCCCAGTCCTCACTCAATAGTTAGTTACTTCCCAGGAGAAAGAAAAAATGACGTATCCATGTTGATTTCTAAAGCAATCCTATGAAAATACCCAAATGTATGCAATTTTTATATAAATTAAATGTTAGAGCAGCTGGGACTTGACAACCATTACCCTTTAAAACAACACAAAAGGAGAAAAGAGTGCTTTATTTCTACAAAGGACTCTCTTGAGCCAACCGTGTAAGATAGAGTAGTTTTTGTATAAAGTATTATTTGTTACCACCAAGGATATGAGAGAAAAAAAAGGTGAGCGTGTCCTGTTGACTATTCTTCCCAACAATTAAAAATTGCCACACCACAAGGTGGTAGGAATTGCAAACTTGGTGTGGAGAATTCAGCTTCAATTTTTCTAAGGATGATTTGCAGCAGAAACCCCTATGTAAAGAACTTTATTAGCTACAGGTCACCTTCTGTTCATTGATTCTGCTAAAACTTCAACGCTAACCAAAGTTCCAAAATTTCTCTGTGGTTGTGACCAAGTGGCCTGGTCATTGCTCACTCTGACACTGTGTTTCCTCCACTGGTAATTATCCATTGAGTTCCTACTGACCTGGCAGCCTTCTCCTGGGTACCTAGCATTTTAAAATATAGGCGTATGTAATATTGGAAAATAAATATTGAACACACATAGTGTGCATTTGAAGGACTTACAGTCTAAAAAAGGAATGTATTTATAAATAAATAACCATAAGATGGGGTCGAAAGAAAAACAGAAATGAATGTCTCAAGAGAACTATAGGTTTGTAGTTTTGGGAGTCCATGGGAAGATCTTCAGAGGTTTCATGGGAGAACTATGAATTTAATTATTCCTTGAACAATGAATAAGAATGTGAAGTAGTCATAAAAAAGGACCCTCCAGCAAAAGGGCACAGCTTCAGCTATACCACAACCATCTGGTCTACCTAGTAACAGTCTAGGTAGTGGCCATCTGGTCTACCTTTTCCTCTTCTTCTCTGCAATTTTCCACAAAAATCTCACTGAATCCCATTCCTCTCCTCCCTAACCTTCAGTAATTTGGCTTCTGCTCCCACTTTCAATTGAATATATTCTCAGAAAATGTCACTTAGGAGCTCTTAAATGTCAAATGCAATGGGCATTTTAAAATCCTAATCTTATTGGATTTCTTTTCTACATGTGATATAATTAATCACTCCTTCCTTGAGGCTTCCATGACACTGAGTTCTCTGGCTCTCCCTGTACCTTGGATGGTTTCTTCTCTGGCCCCTTCGTGGGCTCGTTTTCCTCCATCTGCTCTGGAAATGCTGTCATTTCACAGGGTTCTGTCCTCCACCCGCTGTTTTTCTCACTCCACATGCTCCCTGAGTAACCGCAGTCATTCTCATGATTTTAATTACCATCTATATGCCGATGATTCCTGAATCTATATTTCCATCCCTGGCCTCATCTCCTGAGCTTCCGATGCACATAGCAGAGCTCCACTTCAATATCTCACAGGCAACTAAAACCCAATGTGTTGAAAATAAAAATCATTAGGTTTTTTTCCCTAAGAAATCACCTTTTCTTGCCATTTTCCACCTCAGCTGGAGTTTGCTAATCTTACTATGTATTTCCCAAATCTTGGTCTCCCACTAAGACTCTAGCTCAGTACCTTATCAGCTTTGCCTATGCTACTTTGAGAGCCTCCCCAACTTGAGTCTTGAGCCCTCAAAACATGTTCCAGAAAGAATCTGAGCAGCAGATCTAATCATCTCTCTCTGTCTTTTCACACACACACACCACATATACACACAGAGATATTCACATGTCTGGAAGTCTCTTGCCAGTAACATAGTTCTTGGGAGTAAGATTCAGGTTCTTGAATACAAAGCTCATTATGATCTATCCATTGCAGAAGAGAAGAGAAATTCTGAAATGGTCATTTGACAGCTTAGAGGAAACACATAAAGAACTTCTGAGTGGCTCCAATGACCAAATGAGCTGAAAGAACATGACTTCTATAGTGGCTTTTGCCTGGCCAGATGCCTTCAGTGTGCCATGGAGGATAATTATAGAAAAACAGAAGGAGTGATCCAGGACTGGCGTGGTGGGATAATAGAGTTTAGGGCATTGTCCAGAGAGCCATTGAAATTTTAAGGAATATTTCATAGAGTCCAGCTTGAGTACAGGGCTCATATGAAGGGAAAGTAAAATACACTCACTGGAGCTGAGGCAGCCATGAACTTCCCAGACCAGCTAGCATGGTGGAGCCTTTATCATTGCGCTGACTCACCAGACCACCAATATCTGTTGATATGTTTGTCCTTACTACACAAGGAGCTCCTGGAGCTTGTGGAAGTCAAGGACTATATTTTGTAAGTTTCTCTTAAAGATCTACCACTATGCCTGAGATGGAGTAAACAGTCAGCAAATTATTTAATGAGTGGCAAAGACTTGGAAGTGTAGAATTCTGGAACATATACAAGAAGGTTTAGATACACAGAGATAAATAGGGAGAAATAACACTGAGGCCAGATAATGAATGTCCTGGAATAGTAGGCTGGGAAAATTGAGCTTTATTTAGTAGTCAGTTGGAAGTCACTGAAGATTTGGGACTTGAGAGAATTTGCAAATATTCATTAATATTTTTGGACCAAAAGCATGGCATAATCCCATCATCTGAATCATCAAAGAAGAATTATATTGTATGCACCATAGTAGTTTTGTTTTGATAAGAATATAGGATTCTATTGTCATTCTTTGGAACTGTTAATCTCTCCCCATTCAGATGCTGGTCACTCATCAAATGTTTGTTGAATAGGCAGCACCTGTGGCTCAAAGGAGTAGGGCGCTGGCCCCATATGCTGGAGGTGGTGGGTTCAAACCTAGCCCAGGCCAAAAACTGCAAAAAAAAATTTTGTTGAATATCTTCTATGTCCCAAGCCCTAGTCTAGATACTTGTACAAATGTCATTTTACTCCTTTCAAGAGATTGGTTTGATAAACTACGCTCAACAATGAACATAATATTTACATTTGATAGGATCTCATAAAATAAAAGATCTCAAAGCCACAAACAGGACTATGTAAACTTCATTTTGTTCATTTTTTTAAATTGAAATTGCTTCAATTCAAAGACAAGGTGTAGAAGAGCAGAAATTCACCACCTATAAATGGAGTTAATGAGACTCTGAATGATTTAGTAATGTATCAAAGGCCACAAAGAAAGAGGAAAACCAAGCTGAAGTCAGAACCCTGAGCTCATTCATAGTATTCTGTTATGTCCATGATTTAGATGTAAACTTTACCAGCTCTGAAATGTGATCTCTGTACAACAGACAAGTGGAAAATTGGCCATTCAGCAAAACACGGTGGAAGGGAAGCAGGCTGCTGGGTGAATTCCATCATTTATTACCATGGCTGGTCCTAAATTTTCACACCTAATTAATCAAGCTTGCTCTGTAATCACTTTTCAACGTGTGGTGTTGGTGGATTTTACAGCTGCAGTTTTAATGAGCTGCTGTTTCTTTTGACATTTGGAAATCTAATCTGAAAAAATGATTCAATGACTTATAAAGACCTTTTGTATTATATGTTTAGCCCATGTAGCTTCCCAGGGTCCTTGGAGTAAATAAGGGTCAGCCTCACTTCCCGTATAGCAGCTATTCATAGCAGGCCAGTTCCTATGAAGTTACTCAACAGATGTGGCTGGCGGCCCCAGGAGCTAATGAAAATTAATATTTGTGATTGCAAACACCTAGAAAATAAATGGGAATTTGCAACTTGACTTAGGAGAAGATGATGTTTGAAAACCCAAAGCTCACTTAAAACACTAACAATTTGGGAGGCCATCCCATCTTAGCAAACAGAGGATTATCAGGGTGGAGAGAAAGATATATTCGCTATAGATAGGAAATGACTATCAAGTTATAAAAAGATGCCAGCTACCAAGAGAGAAATAGTGCGAGAAGCAATATTTCCACTTGCAAGTAACACTAATTAATATTCTATAGCCTATGTAATTCTTATAATTACTCCTCTAAAATTGGGGTGTTTTGCTAAGAAAAGAGATCCTAGAGGAAATACACATGTCAAAATGCACTATTCCTGAGTGCATGGTACATATGGATGAAGCTAAATTGGCCTTCTTATTCCCATCGCAAACCCCACCGGAGTTCTAGGATTAAAGACAGGAAGTCATTGCTCTATCAAGCTCTCCGTTCTCGGGGATTTGTGATTCTCTAGTCAGAGGAGGCAATCAGAAAACAGGACAATTGCCTGTGAATTTTGCAGCCACTCCACCCCAATATCCTGAATGAGATTAATAAACAATTGTTCCTTTCAAATCTCCCAGTATTCATAAACTGCCCTTGCCATGTGGCTCTCTGCCACAAGAGTGCCGACTTAATATTTCCCGGATCCTATACCCTTTTCCCTCGCCCACCCTGAACTGTTTGCCTGTCAAATTAATTGGTAACTATTTGCATAGTCTATTTCTTCTTTCTTCTTTGTGTTTCTTCCTCAGTTCATCAACAAGTGCAAAATTCTCAGCTATAAAATCAAACAATCAATTTTGGTTGCTAGGAGGGAAAACATCAGCCCAGGAAAATTGAAGCTGAAGGGTCAGAATTTGCTAATGCCATTTCAAGCTCAGAGCTCATAAGTATTCCGAGGGGCAAGGGAACTTTGCAAATAGTCTGAAAACAAACAGAATCAAAGAGCTGGCTCTGCTATAGAGGGTATTTCAAAATGGCACCAGTGAAAGGCAAGGCTGGAAAGAATACATATAATATCCTGTTTTATGTTTTAAAAATTACATACACACAGATAAACACAGCAAATGCATGGCTGTCTCTGGAAGAGAATACGTGGATATAATCACAGTTCCTGCTCCCATGGGGAGGACCCCAGCTGCTGGTAGGGACATCTTTTAGTCCCTTGGAAATTTTGTTCCATGCACATATGAATTATTAGAAATAACAATGTGTTTTTAAATGTCAGTCATCACACCAATAACTCAGCCATCTAGTTCTCAGTCCCAGCTCCAAGATCGAAGAATACATTTCTTTGGCAAAAATGCCCATTATCCCATTTTCATCTTCAATACAATTCATACTTTGGACTCTCCCCATTCCTAGGACTCTCTTTTAGGATAACTTTGGGACCATCCAGGCAACTTGCTCTCAAATACCAGACCAAGAACTAGCTCAGAGTGATGCAAATGACTTTTCCAGCTTTCTAGAGACATGGAATCTAGAAATCCAGTTCTTTTTTTGTAAGAAGTCACCATATGGACCCCATGCGGTGGCTCATGTCACCGTAATCCCAGCACCCTTGGAGGCTGAGGTAGGTGGATTGCCTGAGCTCATGTGTTCAAGACCAGCCTGAGCAAAGCAAGACCCATCTGTAAAAATGGCTGGGTGTTGTGGTGCACACCTGTAGTCCCAGCTACTTGGTAGGCTGAGGCAAGAGGATCACTTGAGCCCAAAAGTTTGAGGTTGCTGTGAGCTATGACACCATGGCACTCTACCAAGAGGAACAAAGTGAGACTCTATCTCAGAAAAAAAAAAGAAGAAGAAGTAGTCACTGTACAGGTATCTAACTTTTCTTACCCAGAAGAAGGCAGTCACAGCAGGCTGACCTGGAAACATTCCTTCCAGGTAAGTCTTTTGAATTCATCAAAAGCGAATTGCTTATTTTGTTGTTTTCCTGCAATTCTCACTCCACCCTACATCTCCACCACCACTCCGCTTCTATGATCACACCACTATTCCCACAAACTCCCTTCCCAGCTCAATTAAAGAATGTGGATTTAAGCATTTTGTTGGTTCAGGGCCCCCAATCCCAATCTGTCCCGGGAGACATTAGTCTCCAATCAAGGGCTCTAGGACAGCACCAAGGAGAACGTGGAGCAGCTGTGCCTCTCCTTGCTAGTGGCAGCTGCCACCATGTTCACTGATCTGTAGGGATTTCTGAGTCTCCCCTAACAGCTCATGAATTTTATAAACTAACCTCATTGTAACCAAACCATGAAATTGCAAATTTCAACTTTGTCAACAAGCAAAGACCTAGAGAAGGCTAAGATAGCTTTGCTTTTCTGTCGCCCTCCAAGCTGCAGGTCTAGAAGAACAAACTGTTCCTTAGAAGACACCCGAGCCTGGCCCCCAGAACCCGGGTGTGTACTGGAGGGTTTGGGCCAGGCAAGGCTCGGCTTCCTACACTGAAAATTGCAGGTAGGAAATTGCAACCGGCACCGAGTTGCTTCAGGCCTTGGTCCTCTCTAGCCTAAGTGGTTGGAGAACCCTCCCAACCATCTAGTCCTAGTCTTCAAATATCTCTTCCTTCTATCCTGATCATATTGCTCTCCAGATTTGAAATCTCATTAGCGGTTGGCTAACTCCAAGAGAAATTCAAAACCTTTTCATGGTATAAGCCTTCTGTGATGGGGATGCTGCCCACGTGATCAGCTCCAGCAACTAAAATCCCCACACTCACCAGGCAAACTGAATCTCAAGCTTCTCTCACCGCCCCAGCCACCCCTCACAGCCACCAGCTGCCACGTTTCTACTGAACTGTTGTCCACAGCACCCCCATCTCGCAGTCATGGCACCCAGGGCCACATACTCAACGAATCCCAACTCATCTTTCCATATTTAAACCCAATATTGTCTCCTCTGGGAATTCCATGATTTCAGGTCATTTGGTGCTTGCTCTCTTACTGTGGAATTGTCTGTTCTGGGTCTCCTTTTCCCTAGACAATACACTCTTTGGTAGCATGGCCCTATTCCACCTGGAAGCTGAAAACTCAATGCAGGACCTCCTAAGTTATCAGCACTAAGTAACTATCTGCTGAAGCAGGATGCAGTGGTTACCATTCCTGGAGTCAGTCCTCTGTGGGTGCAACCTCACTTCCTAAGCCTCAAGGCAAGTTACTTAACATCTGAGCATCGGTTTCCTTGGCTCTAAAATGGTGACAGTCATACCTATTTCACAGAGTAAGGACAAATGAACTAATGTAGCTAATATGCTCAGCAGATCAAAGACACTCAGCCAATATCAACCCTATTGTTATCACGCTCAGCTACTTACTGGCTGTGAAATCTTGGCCGGGTTCTTGTCTTCTCTAAGTCTCAGTCTTCTCATCTCTAAAATGGGGATAGTCATAGCTTCCAACAAAAAGCATTATGTGGATTGAATGTCATAATTCTTGCAAAGAACCTGATGCATGGTAACGATTTACAGTTAACATATAGAACGACTCTGAAGGGACAAGAAAGCCTTCACATTCAGGCCTTGTTTGCTAGAGGGTGGTCCATGCCTCAAAAAGAAAAAATTAAAGGAAAAACAAGAGCCAAACTGGAAAGGGAATTTCTTGCAGGCTGTCATATCAGCTGTGAGGAGCATTTGCTATTTGTATCACTCCCCACTTCTTCTCTTCCCCTAGGCAAGTCGGGGCTGTTTAAATTCAGATCAAATGATAAGTTGCTTGCAAAAGGGAAGGAATAAAGAAGCTAATAGTCATCACCCACAAAGTTAGAAAATGGGCAGCGAGAACCTTGGGCCACAGTTGCCGAGCAGTCGTGGTCGTGACCTAGGTCTAAAACATCTCCATGTTCCTGAAAGCACCAGTCCCTCTGCTGGGGGAGGTGGGGAGAGCTCCTCATTAAGCTAATGGACCTCTAATTCATTTCCAGGTGAAGAGAAGGGCCCCGCAGAGCTGCCTCATTTGCCTTGTCTTGAGGGTCATTAAAATGAAGGGTGGCGGGCTCTTGAGACAGAGCTAGTTGTGACAGCTGCCGGCTGTTGGGAGGGCAGGAGGAGCTGGCAGTGGATTCCAGGGAGAGACGGGCTGATGATGCTGATTTTTCACTGACACAGTGCAAGCGTTGACCAGACGCAGGCAGAAAAGACACCAAGAGCTTCATGGCAGGAATGCCGGGGACCCATACTAAAGCCCCCCAAATAGCCTCAACTAGTTACATAATTGTACAAATGCCCCCCTCGAGAGGCCTGTACAAATTAAAATTGGCCTGTTTCCAAGACCCTGCCAAGGAGGTGCCTTCCTATTATTGGATCTCTAATATACTCCTACCTTTCATTCTTCTTAGCAGTATCTGTCTAGGGATTTCCAAGAATGTGATATCCTTGCCTTTATTCACCATGCATTACGTCATTGCAAGCATTTCTCTTGTCATTAACAGTTTTCAAACATAATTTAATAAGAACATACTATTACACTTCATTTAATGACTGTTATGGATGACACCTGACCTCTCAATTCCACTTTTTCCATGTTTTCACTATTTGTGCTTTGGGATGTGACTGTTTATAAAATCTGCACACACCATCCTTTCCTAGGCTGCACCTTCAGCACCAGAACTAACCAGGTATGAGTCCCCATCTTTGCTCCACAAACTACAGGGTGCCATTGCTCCCCCAGCGTTGCAAACGGAGTGACAGCAGAAGTTGCGGCTGCCCGTGGCTCCAGATTATTCAAAGAACTTGAGCAATTTTCTCAATTTCCATGCCTTCTAGTTCCCATCTGTAAAATAGGTACATTAATTCCTACTTCATTTTTAAGAAGTAGGGTTTTGAGAAAATTAAATCATTAAATGAGAAAACCCATGTGATCGTTATCATTATGATAGAGGCAGAGAAGAAAACTGACAAAATGTAATACCCATCCTTGCTTTTTTTTTTAAAGACCTATTAGAATTTCAGGAAGGGAAGAAAAATTTCCATCTCCCACCTCAACAGGAAATATTCACCAGGAAATGAAAGCCAATCAAATATAAGATGGTGATACAACAGAAGGCTCATTAAAGTGGAGACGCTCGCTCTTGACAATGCCAAGCAGCATCGTAATGTGATCCCACACACGGCAATAAGAAAAACTACAGGATTAAAATACTGGAAAGAAGAAAAACTATCATGTTTTGTTAAATATGGAATTATCTACTTTAAAATCCAAAAGAATAAAATTTAAAACTACTATTAGACAGCAACAAGTCATTAAAATGACCAGATGTGAAATCAACCTCAAAATCTTTGGACTATTCAGTCCTATCAAGTTAGAAAAATGTAACAGAAACAACTGTGAGAAAAAGAAACATTTCATGAAATAGTTATAAATAAACTTAACATCAAGTTTGCCAATGCTGTATGAACCGCAAACCCGGATAAGTGGAGAAATAAATATTCTCCCTCAATTAATCTATAAATGCAATAAATCTAATCATTCAAAACTTCCTATGGACAGTTTTATGAAATCTATAAAGTAATCATAAAATTAATCTGAAAGATAAAAGTGAAAAAATAGCTGATAATTTGCTTGACAGGACACAAACATTTTGTAAAGTTATAGTAATTAAAACAGCATAAAAATGCCACAAAAAATTCAAATTAATGAGTACTTCACACATTCATGTGGGAATTTAGTACGTGATAAAAGGTTGTATTTCAAGTTGGTAAGAAAGGCCTAGATTCTTTAATAACATTAAAGCCATTAGCTGTCATTGAAAAGGGATTTAAGTTACATCTCTAATTGAAAATATACCAAAAAATAAATTTCAAAAGATGAAAAAGCTAAGTCTAGAAAACAAATTCTATGAATATTAGAAATATTCAGGATAATATATCTGTAATCATAGGATAAGAAAGACCCCTCTCCCTTTGGTATTGTGATGCTGTGAATTAAGTTAATCAAGTTCCCTGGCTGGTAGACTATCAACATCACACCCTGTACAGGATTTCTTCTTGACTTTATTCCAGATCATCATTCCACTTTTCCCACCCAACCCAGGTACCCACTCTAATGAATTTACATTTTTACATTAATGGTATAAGTGTACACACATGGAAATGAGTTGCAGATAGTGTTCTGTATGATCTGCTTTCAATTCTGGTTAGCTCCTTCATACCCAGCACATTTTGCCTATCTGTTCATCTAGAGGTGGACACTTGGGTTACCTTTAACTCTGCTGCCATAAAGAAGGCTGCGGTGAGTTCTCTAGAGCATGCCTTTTTACGGATTCAACGTGAGTTTCTATAATAGTGGAAAGGAGGCTTAGCATAACCAACACCATTTCATGCTTCTGACCCTCTGCAGTAATATCCTTCAGGTTAAAAGCTTCTGCTTAGCTCTCCGCATAGGCTAGAAGAAAGATGACAACTGCTCCTTCTCCAAAACTAACTCCAGGAAGATAAGGAAGGCATACAGTAAGGATGCTGTGTCAAACATGTCTAGGTCTATCCTGACTTTCATCCCCCAAAGTTAACTAACCAAGAGCAGAAAACATTTGCAACCTTCTGAGACCCAAACTGACAGCCATATGTATGTGGTTCCTGGTTACCTCTTGCAACAACTCCCACTTTCCCCCTCCTATAAGATGAAAAGGAACCCAAAGTTCATAGCAACAGGAAGACGGTTCTTTAGAACATTAGTCCTCCATCTTCTTGGTTTGCCGGCTTTCCGAAGAAAAGCCACCTCTCAACTTATGGGCTGTCCTTCGGCGAGTGGCACAAGTTTGACTTCAGATACATGTCTCTAGGGTTCACTGAGGAGTGCAACCACCAAGTCCTCAACTGACTGGGCTCCAACTGGCAGTACATGAGTCTTCTCCTTTTTTAAGCACTCAGCAAAACTTAGTAGTATATAACTTTTAAATGTTTGCTAATCTAATAGGTATAACATATCTCATTTTCATTGTCATTTCTCTAATTGCTAGAAGGTTGAATATCCCTATGACTGGGTTCCCCTTCTATGAATTGCTGTTCATATCCATTGCTCATATTTTCCCAATATTATTTCTGGTTGACTAGTAAGATTTTCTCGTGTGTATTATATATCAATCTCTTGTCAATTTCTCTTTTATTTTGCAAATATCTTCTATCAATCTGTCACCCATCTGTTCAAGTTGTCTATAGTTTCCTTCACTGATCAGAAATCCTTCATTTTTATGGAGTCAAAGGTCTAGGTTTTTATACTAAATACCAACAGAAACAGTCAAAGAGGAAAGATGATCAATACAGCCACAAAACAATAAAATCTGTGCAAGCAAAGACAAAACTAACAAATTAGTTGCATAGTAAGAAAATACACACATATAGTGGACAAAGAATTGTTATCTACCTTACATGTAAGCACCACCACTTAAAATAATCAAAGGAAAACTAACCTAATAGAAAAGAACAAATTCTGAGAATAGTAAATCTGCAGAAGGGGAAATAGATACATCGAATAAACATGTGAAAAATGCAGATTAAGTCAAGGAGATGCCATTTTGTGGTCATCTGAGTGGGAACAGGGATTCTCCCATGCTACTGGTGGAGGTGTAGACTGTTTATTCCATCTGCAGGCAGTTAGATGGTATCTATTCAATTTTAATATGTGAATAATTCTCTACCCTGGCACTCCAAATGTGCATGATTAAGTTTACCACAATATTGTTTATCAAAGGGAAAAATTAGAAACAGCTAAAGCAATCATCAAGGAAAAAAATAAACAAGCTATTATATGTATAATCTATTGACTACTCTTTATAAGCTAAAAGGAAATTGGTCTTGTGTTTGACATGCACTGACACAGAGTGATCTCTGTGATGTATTTGTTATAAAGTAGCAAAAAGCGAGTGTGGAATATGTACATTATTGCAAACAACAAAAAATGCGCAAAACACACCAATATGTATAAATGTTACATAAATACATAACATGTAGGATAAACAAGCCTAAAAATACAAGGTACAAGATAAAGACTATTGGTAATAAAGCTATACTGTATTCAGGATTCATGCTAAATGAATAGATTTTGGTGTCTTTTACTACAGAAACAAAAAAAATAGGTAAGTATGTGAGGTGATGGATATATTAATTTACTTCACTATAGTAACATTATTGCTATCTATATGCACCCCATACAATGAGTTGTATATTGTGAACATATACAATAAAATTTATTTTTATTTTTTAAATAAAAAACATAGAGTTTGGGAGACATCTACACCAAACTCAAAATTTCCTTCAGTGAGAAGAGTTGATTTCAGTAAGAAAGCCAAGGGACACTTTCACGTTTTCTGTGTCAAATTTTTTTAAACAATAAATATTTTCATGTTCACCTTATATGAATAAAATAAATTTTAAATGATTTTTAACCAAATTAAATGAGATAATTAAATGTAAGCCCTATGTGAGCTGAAAAATACCATACAATGGCTCAGTATAATTAAGGAAAGATATAATACTGTATAGAACAAGATTTAATCAAGTTTTAAGGACCTTCTGACATTAAAATTCAATTACTACAATTGCTCTAAGTTCTTCGACCAAGGCCAAAGTAGAAAACTGAAGAATGATATTCATTTAACTTAGATTCTAGAAGTCAAGATTCTAAATTACCCTAGTTCAAGGGTCAGCCAACTACAGGCCCACATGCAAAATCTAGCTTATAGTCTTTTTTCTGCATGGACCTCAGGCTAAAAATAGATTTTACATTTTCAAATGGTTGAAAAAAAGTTAAACAGAGAAAAGTATTTTGTGTCATCAGAGAAGCATATTAAATTCAAATTTTAGGCTCGGCTCCCATAGCTCAGTGAGTAGGACACCAACCACATATACCGAGGCTGGTGGGTTCAAGCCCACACTGGGCCTGCTAAACAACAATGACAACTGCAACCAAAACATAGCCGGGCATTGTGAGGGGTGCCTGTAGTCCCAGCTACTTGGGAGGCTGGGGCCAGAGAATCACTTAAGTCCAAGAGTTGGAGGTTGCTGTGACCTGTGACACAACGGCACTCTACCAAGGGAGACATACATAATGAGACACTGTCTCAAGGAAAAGAAAAAAAAATTCAAATTTTAATGTCTACAAATAAAGTTTTATTGCAACATAGCCATATTGATTTGATACATGTTATCTATTGTGACTTTCATACTACAATGGCAAAATCAAATAGCTGTGATACTATATGATCTACAAAGTCTCATATATTTACTCTTTAAGAAGAAAGTTTGCTGAGACCCTGCCCATGGGTTATCCTCCTGGGTTAATACCTTACATTTTGCATTAGATCAAAGTTGGCATAAAATTTGCCTTTCAGATTTGCTCCTATGTTGAAGATGCCAAAGATTTCATATAGCTATTTATAGTCCAGGTACAGTAGCTCATGCCTATAATCCTAACACTCTAGGAGGCCAACACAGGTGGATTGCCTGAGCTCAGGAGTTTGAGACCAACCTGAGGAAGAGCAAGAGCCCATCTCTACTAAAAATTTAAAAAAAAAAAAAACCTAGCAAGGCATGATGGCACATGTCTATAGTCCCAGCTTCTTGGGAGGCTGAGACTGGAGGATTGCTTGAACCCAGAAGTTTGAGGTTGCCGTGAGCTATGATGCCAGGGCACTCAACCCCAGGGTTACAGGGTGATAAAAAAATAAATAAAATAAAATAAAAAGCTATTTATAATTCATAAATACTGTAAATGTCCCTCAAAGTCCACTTTCCTTTCTCATTTTGTCATTTTCAACTCATCTGCTCTATGTCTGTTTTAACACAGAAAAGAAATATCTGCCAAGGGGAAACATAACTGATTGTGAGTTCTGTTTCTACCTTTCCTCAATTATGCAAAACTAGGAAAAGCCTCATCATGGTCCTGAGTGATTAACACAAGGGACCACTAGAAACCTTGAAGGGGTAACGTAGCCCCCAAAACGATCCTTCAGCAAAGAGCCTGCTCCAGCAACAGCTTCTCATTACTAAAGGCCGTGGGACATTAGCAAACCTGATGACACCTGAGGCCCTCCTATAACGAGGCAAGTACGTGCATATGAAATTTGGACTAACATTCTGGGGAGGTAATAAGCTCTCTGAAGCCCATTCTCAGACCTCTAGGGATCTATGGATCCATGATTTAAAAGCCCTGATATAGGTCATAGCCCTGATCCTGATTATGTAGGGATGGAATAGTCTCCCTGTCTTTCTCTGATTCCATAAAACTTGAGCCTCCTGCTTTGAGCACATAAGAGAAATGTAACAAGGCACTGAGGATAATGAAAGACGCCTTCTGTTCCAGCCCAAACTGTCACCAGCCAGCCCCACTTTCCTGGCCAGTCCCCTCTTTGTCAAGATGGATGGGGAAATACTCACTACCTTCAGTGTTTTGCTTGCTACATGAAAGATAGAAAGAAGAATCCAGGGCATTGTGATCATTAAGTATAAATAAAACTGTCTAATGACAAACTGATTCGAAAGATTATTACCAAAAAAGAGCTAGTGTTTTTTAAGGAAAATTTAACAGAGGGTTTATATATCATCAAACTGTAGGACCAAGCAAAAGGCTGTGAATCTATGCTGGTACCCAGTGCATCCAAAACTGGCTGTGTATCAGCATCATCTAAGGAAGATTTCCCACAAAGCAGATTTATGGTCCCATCTCATACATAATGAATGAGAATCCCTGAGAGAGAAACAGACAGGGAACACATACATATACATATGCATATGCATAGACATATACATTTTTAAATAAGATTCCCGTATGACTCTCCAACCAGCACAAGTCTGTAGACAGGCACAAGAAACTGCTGAAAAACATAGTTAGTATACAGACGTGGGGTGGTTCAGTAAAAAGAGTAATAATCAAAGAGTCGAATAACTTGAGTTCCAGCCCTGCCCCTGCCATTAATTGCTATCTCTTCACTTCTCTGGTTTCCACTTTCTTCATCTGAAAAAAGAAAAGAATGGACTACATGATATCTGAAGGCCTTTCAACTTCCAAAGTTATATGACTTCTTCTCTAGTATCATCTACCAGTCATATTTAATGGAAAGACTGAAAAATTATAAGCACATCCTAGAATATATAAGTCCTAAAGCTTTAAATGGATAGCCAAGTAGAAGCTAATCTCACTAAGTCTGAAGAACGAAGATTAAGGAAACAATTGCAGAGGGATGGACAGAAATTTATCAGGCCCAAGAAGGAGTGCTTTGAAGTCTAACATAAACCAATATGGTGGTGCACCTAACAAAATTTTCTACCTTAAGAAACCAGAAAAAAACAAACAAATGGGAATCAAAGCAAATTTAAAAGAAAATAAGAATGTTTTGAAAAGACTAACAAAATTTTGTTTTGTCTTTTTGACCAAGCAAAAAAGACAGATTCACATTAGTAAAATCAGGAATAAAAGACAGAAAATTACTATTAACCTTACAGAAATAAAAGGAATTAGAAGGGGTTTTATGAATAATCATATGTCAATACATTAGATAACCTGGATGAGATAGACAATTCCTAGAAGTACACAAACTTGCTGCTACTGACCCAAGAGGAAATAAATAGTACAAAATCTAAATTAATCTATAACAAGTAATCAAAAAGCTTCTAAAAAAGAAAACTTCACTGTAAATTCCATGAAGTGCAGAATTAACAACAATTCTTCATAAACTCTTCCAAAAATTACTTCAAAAATTAAGAAGTATTTCTCAATTCCAAAAAATTGAGAAATACTTCTCACCTCATTTCATGAGGCCATTAAAACCCTGATACCAAAACCAAAGACCTCCTAAGATAGGCTATATACCAACACCATTTATCAAGATGCAAAAAATGTTCAACAAAATCTATCAAGTGGAATCCGGTAACATAATAAAAGGAATACATATCATTATCAAGTGGATTTTATCCCAAGAATGCAAGGTTGGTTTAATACACGTATGAAAATCAGTCAGTATAATATACAATAGAAATAGAATCAAGAGGAAAATCTATAGACACAGAAAAAACATTTGGCAAAATTCAGCAACATTTAATAATGAAAATATTCAACAAACTACAAATAGGGGGGCAACTTCCTCAACATGATCAGTCATATATGAAATACCTACAGCAAATATCATATTTATGATGAACAACTAAGTGCTTTCCCCTTAAGATTAGTAAACAAGAGTAGGATGGTCTGTCTCTCTACTTCTTTTCAAAATTGTTCTAGAAGTTCAAGCTAGGGCCGTATGGCAAGAAAAGGAAATAAAAGGTATCTAAATTAGAAAGGAAGAAGTGAAATTATCTTCATTCACAGATGATGTGATCTCACATACATAAGCACACAAAATCTTAGGAATCCACTAAAAATCTTTGACAACTGATATACAACTTCAACAAAATTGTAGGATGAACTCAATATGCAAAATCAATTGTATTTATAAACACTGTGAATGAATGATCCAGAAAAAATTAAAAAAATTTAATTAAAAAATTAAATTAAAAATTAATTAAATTAAATTTATTAATTAATTAAAAAAATTAAAATTATTTAAAATTAAATAAATGCCCTTCAAAAAACATCAACAAGAACACAAGACATAGGAATAATTACTTTTTTAAGTATAAGATTTGTGCACAAAACATTTTGAAATGAAAGCAAATCTAAACAAAATGGGAACACATTCTACATTCATGGACAAAAATATTCAATATTGATAAATTGGTTGTACTCCCCAAACTGATGTACAGATTCAGTGTAACTCCTATCAAAATCCCACCTGCCTTTTTTTCTTAAATTGACAAGTTTCTCCTAAAATTAATATGGAAATACAACCTTAAAGTATAACAACAAAGTTGGAGGAACACATACTTCTTGTGTGAAAATTTTGCTACAAAAGCTACAGTAATGAAGACAGTGTGACCCTGGCAAAAGGATGGACATATAGATCAATGGGATAGAATTGAGGGTACCAAAATAAACCCATACACTATGGTTAATTGCCTTTTGACAAAGGTACTAAGATAATTCTTTGGAAAAAAGAATATTTCTTTCAACAAATGGTGTTGGGAAAAATGAATGTTAACGTGTAAGGTTGGATCCCTCCCTTATACCATACACCAAAAATATCTCACAGTGGGTTGCAGGACTAAACAGAAAAGCTAAAAGTATAAAATTTCTTTCTTTTTTTTTTTTTTTGAGACAGAGCCAAGTTGTCACCTTGGATAGAGTGCTGTGGCATCATAGCTCACAGCAACCTCCAATTCCTGGGCTCAATGAGTCTTTTGCCTCCGCCTCCCAAGTAGCTGGGAATACAGGCGCCCTCCACAATGCCAGGCCATTTTTTTGGGGGGGGGAGGTTGCAGTCATCATTGTTGTTTAGCAGGCTGGGGCTGGATTCGAACCTGCCAGCTCAAGTGTACGTTGCTGGCACCCTAGCCCATTGAGCCACAGGCACCGAGCCAGTATAAAATTTCTTAAGGAAAATATATAATAACCTTGGATTAGGTAATGAATCCTTAGATATAACAGCAAAAGCACAAGCAACAAAGAAAAAATAAATTGGATGTAACCAAAATTATAAAATTTTGGGCCTTCAAATAGTCCAATCAAGAAAGTTAAAAGAAAAAAAAAGAAAGAAAGTTAAAAGAAACTCCACAAAATGAGAGATATTTCTAAATTGGACATTTGATAAGTCTTGTATGGAAAATACATAAGAACACTCTTCTATCTCAACAAGAAAAAAAGACAACTCAGTTTAAGATGGACAAAGGACTAGAAAAGACATTTCTCCAAAGAAGATATGCACATGTCTAGCAAGCACATTAAAATATGCTTATTATCGTTTGTCACTAGAAAAATCCAAATCAAAAATTTAAAGCCACTGGGCTGGTTAGAATAAGAGTCAGATAATAAGTGTTGGGGAGGATGTGAAGGGAGTGGAAACTTTATACGTTGCTAAGGTAATATAAAATGATATAGTCACTTTGGGAAACAATTGGCAGTTCCTCAAAAAGATAAACATAGAGTTACCATATGACCAAGCAATTCCCCTTCTAGGTATATACCCAAGAGAACTGAAAACATATGCCCACACAAAAATCTGTACAAAATGTTTATAGCAGCATTATTCATAATGGCAAAACGTGGAAACAACCCAAATGTCCATCAACTGATGAATGGGTAAACAAAATGTGTTACATTTATACCATGGCATATTATTAGGCCATAAAAAGGAAAGAGAAACCAGTAAGTACTACAACATGGATGAACTTTGTATATATTACACTGAAAATATTTAGAAAAAGCCAAATGCAAAGGCCACGTGTTGCGTAATTCCATGCATATGAAATGTCTGGAAGAGACCCAAGCATAGTGACAGAAAGTCGACTGGTGGTTTCCAGAGGCTGAGACAAGAATGCATATGAATAGGGCGAGTCGGTTAATTAGTTGTGGGGTTTCTTAGAAGGATGAAATATTCTGGAATTAAATAATACTGATGATTGTACAATCTGCTATGAATATATTAAGAACAATTGTACTCTTTAAAAGGGTAAATATTATGCTATGTGACTTATATTTGTATCTCAATAAAATTGTCATAAACACCCTCTCCCCCCAAACACACACACAATGTGGCTGGCAGTGGCTTTCTGGCAGCTGCAGAGGAACCTACTGCTGTCCAGCCAGCCCTGCACAGCCCATGGGAACAGCTCTCAGCGCTCAGGATGGGTGGAGATGAGATGGGAGCATTCCAGAAAGAGAGAAATGCTGTGAATAGCCTCAGCAATTAAAACACGGAAACTCCAACTGTGAGCACAACACAGGAAAAACTGTGCCACCCTCTGTGCGGGGAGCATCTTCTCTCTGGGTGTCATTCTAAATACGTAAAAGATTTCAGCCACCACCACCTGTGTTCCACCCACATCCTGTACTTCACAAAATATTTTTTCATTCATTAATGTAACTGATTTTCAAAACATCCCTGATGTCATTATTCCCGTTTGGGTTTGTGGAAACCGAGGCTTTGGCGGTTTGAGAGACTTGCCTGAAAAGACTCATTATGAGCCATGAAATGGAACCCCAAAACAAGGTTGCCAAGGAAAGGAAATAGCAGGACAGAGTCATGTCGTTGAAAAGTTACAGATTAAACAATTTTATAAATTAAGCCACTTTTCTCCACTAGCTTTCCAGGAGAGGACTTGGGCCATTGTTCAATGATTAATTCAGCTTTTCTATTGCTACTGCTACCACCACCCTCAAAAATAGTCAGCATTCACCACAGTCAGAATGCCCGCTGTCCCCGAAGGCCCAGCAACACAGCCTGGCCCAGCCCAACTCAGGTTGCCGCACGTGGAACACGGCCTGTTACTGCACACAGGAGAGTGGTTCTGCCCATGAAGAAAGGTCCCTTAGGGTAAGGACCCATCCCATCTGCCCCTCCAGGCTCTCACAAAGGCCACGTGGCCACTGTCCATGCACTCCGCCGCCACTCCTATTCATTCCCAGCTGTATTTTAAGGGCCTTAAGCAAAAGCCTTGAGCCAGGAAGAAGGGAGCAGAGGAGTTTCAAACACTGTAGGGCACAGGAGGAAGAGAGCTGACCCGACTGTCCCAAAGGACAACTGTTATGACTTCTCTTAGACAGTTGGCGGTCATAAAAAGGGCAGTAAGTCAGCATTCTAACAGGATTAATCAACCAGCGTCTTACTAACATTAAATCATTGTTGCTGTCACTTCGCGAAGGGCTTGGAGTCATTCTTCCCATTTTGTATAAAAGAAGTGAGACACAGAGGCTAAGGGACTTATATGTGCCACACAGGAAGTTGCGAAACTGGCCTGAGTTTATGAAATACATGGGATTCAGGGATTAAAACCATAGCGGGATGGGCTCCGGCAGATCCCTTACCGTGTCTAAGTCTCCGAGCTACCATCTGTAAAATAACAGTGGCCTGTGATCTGACAGGTGCGCTCTAGATGGATTTTGTGAAACCCAAGTGTGACAGTACTGTGACTATACTTTGAACACTGCCGATTGCCAAGTGCTGTGATGATTATTCTTGCTCTAGGGTTTGACAACCAGCGATTTCCGCCTTAAGAACTGCCCTTGGAAGTCCTTGAGTAAGAAGAAAAAAAGCTACCTTTATTGAAAAATATAGCACTGGGTGAATCTTTTCATATGTATCATCTCATTAGATCCTTTACAACTGTGTTCAGAGAGGTGTTGTATTAAGCCGATTGTGCAGAAGGGAAACGTGACACCCAGGATCACTCTCTTCCTTGGCCTGAAGCCAAATCCTGCCCATCCCCTCATTTGAGTGTTGTGAGGGATGCTCTCTCACTCCTGGCAAAGGCTGAGTTGAATATCCACACAGCTTTCAACTCTGAGTGACTATCTGGTCCTGTACACAAAATATTTGCTGATCCCTGGCCAGTAGCAGCTAAGAGAATGGGTGAGGGCATCTGACCACGCAACTTGGAGGATCAGAGCTTCTGCTTAACCGTATAAGCAAGGGAGGGCTACATACATGCGTGCCGAGGTCACTTCCTTCTTCCGTAGAGTGGAATAGTGGCAATACAGCTTCCTAGGACTGCTCACAGGAGGCTCCAGCCCTACATTTGGCACACCCTGTGCTCAGTGAACTTGGCCGAGGGCTAGAAGTGCCCTGTCTGCTGCCTTCCATGGCTGACTCTGCCTTCCTCGGTTTCCATTACTACCAGCCTTAGGAGATGACTTGGATCACTTCGTCCTTCCTATCCTTGGACCACCAGCCATGGGAGTTCTTGTCCCTCTTCTTGCAAAACACCCCTGTCCTCTGGCTCATTTTAGGTTTGGTGGAGCTGCAGGGTGGGCCCTTCCCTTACAGGCAAGTGAGGCTCCTATAGGAACTGGAACCCCGCACGCAGGTGGAAAGGGGAGAAGGCTCAGTCAGGAGGGGGACGAGGAGGGGAGCCATGCTAATGCTCCAGGAGCAGAGGATGAGCTTCCAATTTTCTTGAAAAACTTGAGAATGTTTCTGTTTAAGAACATCCTGGGGCAGAGGCAGACTGCGAAAGCTCAGCCACCATCTATTTTTGACTGTCTGGTCTGCTCTCCCACGCCTTTAAAGACGTGGTTCAAATACAACTTTCAAATAGAACTGCCCTCTTTTGAAAGTAGTTGTGGTCTTTTAAAGGTAGGATTAAGGGTTTAAAAAATCAGATTCTCTAGTTCCAACCCTGTAAAGATTCTTTGGGTACCTCAAAATGGGACTGGCTTTCCTGGCTCTAAAGACTCCTGTTGTCAGCACCAAAGGCAAGAGCCAGGGCCTGAGCTGTGGAGTGTGGACACAGAAACTCCCACCCTGTCTGCCTGTCCTTGGAGGGCAGAGCAGGAATTCTCAGTCTGTGTGACATATAGGCCCTTGAGCTCTAGGGGGGTTGGACAGAGGGCCATAGGCGTGGGTTGACTAGACTCCCAGCAGGAGGTTGGACATGCAGTTGGAACACCAGGCCTGAGGTTGAGGTGGTGATTCTCAGCATGACTCCCCCCTTGGGTGCTCTCTTTCCTGAGCTGACTGCTAATGGCAGACAGCTAACTACTGATGCCCTCTGGCTCTGAAAGCCCTAAGCATCTTTCTAGCACTACTGCAAACTGACATTTACTGACCACTTGCTGCATTCCAGGCAGCATGCCCTGCCCTCATCTAGGAAGTGGTAGAGTGAGGGTCTGATCTCTGTTTGTTTGTGGCAAAGCTCCAAAGTATTTTGGTCCTGCCTTTCCTATTACCCCTCTGGTAATCCTTAGTATCACCTCTCCCACCTGGAGCAGGTAACTATATGGGGCGGGGGAGCTGTGCAGGCCTCTCTGACCCCCTGGTAGACCTGGTATCTCAAGCTCGGGAAAGAGTTATGGGCAGGGTGGAGCTCTGGGGAAAAAGAGGCAAGAGAAGGAACACACACTTTATGTAATACTCTGGAGCAAAACCAACACCTGCAGAAATGCTAAATTGAGCATTTAGTGACTCTACAATGTACAGTTCAAGAGCAACAACAGCAACGATAACAAAAGTCCCAGTGTATAAAACCTCTAGCAACGCATGTTAGATTTCCTAGCAACTGAGAACAAGAAACCATGACCTCTACTTATCCAGATTTTTTAGTCCAAGTGGACGTTAAGGGCACTAAGATTTAGTTATGCTCCTGGCCCCAGATTCACTTTTCTTAGTCTTCAATACATTCCATGAGCTTAGATACAAGGCCCTAATTAGCAGAAATAAAATGTCACAGGATGAACAAGGCATGGACCTTCAAAGTCACTGAACATTGAAATCATGGGGTAGGCTGGACGCAGATCTCAAAGGGAGAGAATATGTCATGAAAACGGAAGGATCAATAAGGCAGGAAACAACCCAGCAGCAACAACCAGAATAGACCAAAACAAAAAAGCTCAAAGAGGACCCTCAGTGTTCTAGGTCCTTCCTCCCCAGAACTCATTAGGGGAGCCCTTTGGTCTCCATCCCTGCCCAGAAACCAAAAGCTTCACAGGCCTTGGGGCTCCCAAGGGACAGAAAGAAACATATCTTGCCTAGGTATAAGGTCTGTACTTCTCCTCATTTTCAGAGAGTTTTCACAGGCATTAGCTAACTAATTTTGTTCCACAACTTGACACAACACCAGAGCTTCACTTGGAGGGAAGATGTGTCAATGTGGCAGTGAGTATTGATGGAGTTGGGAAATCTGCAGTAAACGTGACCATCTGAAATCAGGTGGAAAAGGTGGGAGACCACAGGAGGGGCAAGTTCAAATTCAAGTTCCTTACCAAGACTCATGACGACTAGGGTTTTCTTACCCTCCTACCTTCCTACCCTCCCCTCTGTGAGGATAAATACAGAAATTATCTGTGAGGACACGATAATGTGCAGGTTCTGGGACTAGTCCTGGCTCTGCTGCTTGGAAAACATACAGCCCTGGACAAGTTTTTCAGTTCCCAGTTCCTGTGGGCCTATCTCTCCCTGCTGTAAACACCTCTGACATTCCATGACTTTCCTTCAAAGAAGTATCTGTTCTTGTCCAAACTTCTGGATGCACCCAACAGTTGGGAGCAGCAGCAGGAGAGGATGACATGAGCCAGGGTAGATGTTCTGTGGCCAACAGAGTGTGTCCCAGCCACCAACCGTAAAACCTCGCCATCATTAATGTCACATGGTAATTTTACTGGGCTAACGGATTCCCAGATATTTGGTCAAACGTGTTTCTAGGTGTGTCTCTGAGGGTATTTCTGGATGCGATGGACATTCACATTAGGAGACTGAGTAAAACAGACTACCCTCCCTAGTGGATGTGGGCTGTATCCAACCAGTTGCAGATTAGATTATAATTAAAAAGCGGACCCTCCCTCAAATAAGAGTAAATTCCTCATGTCTGACTGCCTTGGGCTGAAACATGGATCTTTTCCTGCCTCAGACTCAAGTTGAAATCTCAGTTTGCCTTCAGTTTTAAGCCTGCCAACCTTGTAGATGGGCACTCCTGGGTCTCCTGCTTGTTGACTGTAGACTTGGGACTTCTCAGCCTCCATAAGTTTCACAAGCTGGTTGCTTATAATAAACATACAACACACACGTAATATAGCTAAAGAGAGCCCCAATGAAGACAATCTCCAAGAGTGTCTTGGGTATATATGTGTCAGAGAAGATGGCCGAAAACGGTGCTGCAAACCATTCCCAGCACATCCTTGTAGGCATTATAAATAGTACAGGTGACCTCACATGATTAGTCACAAAACTGTGAAAATGTACCTTAGTAGAACTCTGTGTCAAACCTTTATTGAGGCCATATGCCATGTGTGAAGAACCACAATCTAAGCCTGAGTCTTGGATAGTTTAAGAAGAGAGCCACCACCACAATAAAAATAGTAAAATAGTCTTTTCTGGAAGAAAGACTAGGGCAAGTAAGTGAGAACAGAAGTCTGGGGATGGATTTATAGAATTAAAGTGTGAGAAGGATTATGTTTGAAGTGCTTTTCCACCTTGGGAACAAAGCTAGGGAAACTTGGTTTCAAATGAAGATGAGAGGCAAGTCTGGAGGAGGAATCTTTGGTAAGATTCCTTTGAGTTTGTAAGCAAAAAATACAGTAGAATGTCCAAAGGTGGCCACCTCTCTACATTGACCAACTGCTTAAGTTGACCTAATTTTCATAGACCGAACATGAACCCTATATACATGTCAGTACAGTAGGCCTAGTTCCTTATATTGATCGCCTCCATAATGTCAACCAGTTTGTTACAGTCCCTTGGGTTGTCAACTTACAGAGGTTCTACTTTACTTTAGTATATACTTTAGTATAAAAATTACTCACGGTCTCACAACTCAACATTTTGGTGCACATCCTTCCAAATCTTTCTCTAACCTCAAATCTCTCTCTCATTCTCTTCATACTTCACACAGTTTTATTACATCCTGTTTCTTTCACTTACAAAAACATCACAAGCATTTTTCTAAGCCATCAGCTACTTATGTGTACCATAATTTTTAGGTAGATAAATGTCATTCTGTCATACAGATGTATTGCAACTTAGTCAACCAGTTTCCCTATGTGTAAGCTTTTGTGTAAAATTCCTTCCAATATTTCACTGTTTTCAAGAACACTATGAAAAATAGACTCATACCCAATTAATATTTACAATTTCTTGATTGTTTTCTTAGAATAAATTATCAGATGTGGAATTGCTGTCACAAAAGTTATAAACCTATTGAAGAATTTTGAAAACTATAGCTAAATGCCTTCTGTAAACAGACCATTTTCACTCTCACTAGCAATGAGGAAGTGTACCCAACTCTCTCTGCTGTCACCAATGTTAGGCATATTTCTTTTGTTTTATCTTTGCATGAATGAATTCTGAGGATCAGAATATCACAGAAGACTTGACCACTGTGATAGGGTCACAGTACATCACACTGACCCTTGAGTGACTGGTAAGATTTTAATCAGCACACAAGTTGAGGGTGGATATTTCAAGGCAAGAAACTTTTCACAGTTACTTAGATGCTGATGCTCTTTCTGGAGAATCCAAATATCTAGATGTACTGAAGTAAGTTGGCCGTGGGAACACAGAGAGGGGTTCGATTAAAAAAGGACAAGCTAGAATGGAACCACAGAGGATCTTGAATGACATCCTAAGGCTCTTATCTTTTATTCTACGGCAATTCAAAGCCATTAGCAGTTTCTGAGCAGGGGAGTGATGTGTTTTTGCATGCTATCCTGAGGGTGCCAAGAACCTGCCAGAAGGTTGTTAAGTGGCAGGATTGGGTTTCATAGTTTTGACAGTAACCAGGAGACATGTCTATTTTTCCCACTGTAGTGTGACATTGGGGTTGGAGCACTTCGCTTGTGTTCCAATATGCTTCCCATTAAGAGGACAAAACCCCAGCTGAACAAATCAAAAAGGGAGAGAGAAGAACAAATGTAGGCAGGCCAGGCAGAATAGAATGCGGCTGGGCCTGCAAGTAGCATTTTATAATTTATCTTAGTCCTTATTTCTCTCATCAATATTTTATGTCACTAGGAAACTCCAGCTTCATTTTCTGGTAATGAATTTATCATGAGACTAAGAGCAAGTTGCTGAAACAGATGCCTGGGGAAGCCGGGGAGAGGGGCAGCTCTGAGCCTCTGCCTGCTGGCTATGCTACTCTGTAGGGCAAAGGAGCCACCAGGCCAAGCAAGAGAGCCTTGGCCCCAGGAGTGGGGTTCCCATCTGCTACGTGGATCACTGATTTCCCAAACAAAGCCTCTTCAGAAAATGCCTTCCCTCCCTGGGAGGCTGAGTAGTGTTGGGGAAGGTTAGTCAACACCGCTGATTAATTACCCACTGGGCAAAGAACTCTGTAATAGAACAAGGGAAGTACAAGTATTCAAATATAAGCCCTCATTCTCTCAGAATTTGTGATCTTTGTCCAAGTCCAAATGCTTAGAACATAGAAGACATTCAAAAAAGGCCTTCTAAGGTAGGTGAGCAATGACCAACAGCCACCCGTTGAGGATTCTGGTGTCTAATTTCTGCTCTAACTCTGACTTCCTTTGTGACTGGGGTAATTCACATACCACAGTCTATCTTCAGAAACTTTATTTTACAAAATAGGAAATAATCATAAGGGCAGCTGACACTTGCACAACACTCACCATGTGTTTTAAAGTTATTCAATTATTTTTAACAAAAATCTTGAGGTAGACATTATTCATATTTTACAAATAATGAAGTTTATGCCTAAGTATGTTAAGAACTATGCCAAGGTCTCAAGCAAAGGTCCCTGGTCTTGGGTTGTTTTTTTTTTTTAATTTCAGGTTAGTATGGAGGAAGGAACAGTTAGGTTCCATAGTTTGCATTTGTAAGATTAAAGTTTGATTTATAGATGTGTTCCACACCTGTAGATGGGCGCCATATACTCATACAGTATACCTGTTGGGTGGGAATTGAACCAACCCCCTCTCCTCTTTTCTTCTCCCCTCTGCTTGAATTTCATTGACCTTTTTGCCCATGTGAGCATGTAGCTGTTAATCTACTCAAGCAGATTATGAATCCCGGGTTCTTGGTCTTAATCACCACACTATACCACATTTTGTAACATCTGCATCAGCTCCCCTTCTGTAAGTAACCAAAAAATCAACAGCACTCAAGGCACTTAAGTAGTAACAGGATTTACTGGCTGCTAGAAAATTCAAGGTATACTACTGGTTTCAAGTATGGTTTGATGGGAAGCTCATCACCAGGCCTCCGTTTCTCCCTATCTTAGCTGCACTTGCTCTAAGGGGCTCCGCTCTCAGCAGACCCCCCTATGTAGATTCAGGATGGCCACAGTTGTCCTCATGCTATGCTCTCATAGCATGAAATTAGTGACAAAAAGCAAATTTCTTTCCCAGTATACTCAGGAAAAGCTTTACTGTGTTTCTCAAATTAGGCCTCGTGGCTCCCTCTGCCATCTAACAGCCAGGAGAACACAACCCACTGATTGGAGAAGGGCTTGGTGGTATGCCCTAGCTCCCCTGAACACCTAGGCTCAGTGAGGAAGAAGTAGTTTCCACAGAGGGAAAGTGGATGCAGGGTGTCAAAGAACAGGCAATGGACACCAGGGGGCAAAAGCAACAGGTATTTACTCGTCTCTCCTTCCTCCTACCCCAAGACAAATATTGACATACTGATGGAAGGACATTAGTTAAAGTGACTCTATCAAAAGAAAGATGAAGTCTCTTTCACCTCAGCTCTGCCAAAAAGGTAGAGCATGTTGGCCAGTCCAGAACCTAACACATCACCCAGCATCCTCTTCCTCACTCCTATCAGACTATCTAGACTATTTTCTGCTCCTCAAGCACAACGAAAGCCTCTTGCCTCAGGCCTTTGTAGTTACTGTTCCCTCTGTCTTTCATGCTTGTCCCCTTGAGATCTGCATACCTAGCTTCATCATTGCATTCTCTGCTCAAACACTGACCTCACCAGAAAGGCCTTTCCCGGCCATCCTACCTATCACTCTTGCTGCTTTAATTTTTCTTAAAACTCTTATAAGCATCAATATGCCCACATCTACACCTGTTGTTTACTTGTTTGTTGTCTGCTCCCTCCTGGGAAGCTAAGCTCTATAAGCACATGAGGTTTGTTTCATTCAATGTAGATTCCTATACATCATAAGTATATGTTGGACACAATGTACGTCCTCAAGTATCTGTTGAATGATGAATGAATGATTCAATAGAGAGTTGCTTTGACTATAGCTGGTGCAACTCAGTCTGCAGCAGAGAATCTAGGAGTGGAGACCATAGAGGAAGAAGGCCCAGTTACACTTGCCAACCCCAGGACTGAGGTGAGCACCCCTACAGCCCTATGTGCTGCTAAGCCAGCAAGGTTCAATATGGCACAGGTGTCTCTAAAAGGCTGAAGATATAGATCAGGAAGAAAAAGAGCAAACCAAGATTAGAAAGGAGATGAGAGAAACAGAGTAAACAAAGAAGCAGAAAGGGGCACAGGACAGGGGTTGTTGGAAGTATGCCACCATCAATTCATAGGCAGTGGCATCAGCAGTACAGTTCTGACGTCTGATCCAAGCCATGAGGATAAGCAAGGTCTGTTGACATCTCTCTGAGACCCAAATTGTACCATCACAGAATTATGTCTTGAACGGGATTCAGGGAAAAAAATAAATGAGTAACTTCTGAAGATTGGCAATTAAATTCCTGGTCTCATTGAGCAGGTGCAATGATTCAGATATTTGTCCCCTTCAAAATTCCTGTTGAAACTTAACCTCCCATGTGGCAATATTGAGAGGTGGGCTCTTTAAGATGTGATTGGCTTCTGAGGGCCCTACCTTCATGAATGAACTAATCCGTTCATGGATTACTGGATTAATGGGTTGTTATGGCCGTGGGGCTGGTGGCTTTATATAAAGAGGAACAGAGGCCTGAGCTAGCACGTTAGGATACTGAACACTCTCACCATGGGATTCCCTGTGCCACCTCAGAACCCTGCAAAAAGGCCTTACCAGATGCAGCCCTTTGACCTTAGACTTCTCAGCTTTCATAACTGTTGAGAAATAAATTCCTTTTCTTTATAAATTACCCAGTTTGAGGTATTCGGTTATAAGCAACGAAAAGTGGACTAAGACAGCAGGTAAAACTGTTTTCATTGATAAAACTGAAATAAAATTAGCCTTCATCTGTAACATTTACTACCCAGATTAATGACCTGAAAAGGTCTGAATTAGAAAAGATAATTTCAGACAGTCATAACATTCACAATTTCAGAGAAATACATGTATATAGAGAAGTCAGTATACAGAGCATATGAGATAATATGGATTCATTTTTCCCCCTTTAAAATTAAGTTTTAGTCATTTACCATTTACCTTTTTCCCATAGAGTAACCTCTGATATCTATTGAATAATAAAAATTCATTATTGCAAGGTAACATTATTGCATGAATTGCACCATTTGAAGATCATAAATATTCTGCAAACAATCCCATCTCATTCTATGAGGCAGAAATTATGTTCTCCACTTCTCATTAAATTTCTGATGAACTAATAAATGATTGAAAAGTACTTTGCAAGAATGGTGTAGTACACGAAAATGTGAGGTGGCTGCTAGCTCTACATTGGCATCCAGATTCAATGCTAGGGGTAGAGTCCTGGCTGACCCAGACAGTATTTGCCAAAGAGGGACAGGACCCCAGAAAAGGCAATGGGCATGTACCCACATCCCTGGCTGGCCTCCCACATCAGAGCCAATTTTTTTAAGACTGCCAAAGAAGCATTATCAGCCCTGTGGCTGGCACATATAAATCTAGCCTTCTCTCTATGAGAAAGAAAAACCAGGAGAATGCAGACTTTTATTCCAGCCATGTTCATTACTTCTGCTCCCAATACACCTGGCCCCTATCTCATGGTTGTTCACTCCCAGAACCCTTCAAGACCCAACCCCAGAGACCCCTTCTCTGCACTGACAGTGAACGTGTACTAGTACCTGGCACTCACTTCACCCTCACAACAATCCGTGGGTAGAAATAATGTTATCCCCCCTTACAGGTGAGAACAGAGAGACCTAAATAGGTGAAGAAATTGGTCCCTGGTCAAGAAAAATCAGCAATGCTTGGGGGCAAGAGGCCAGCTCTGGGCCTCTCCACACTAGAGACCTCAGTGACCACCAAATAACGCTGCCTCCTGACAGCTTCTGCATCAAATGCACAAGCTCACTATGAGCATTTCCAGCAATTAATGTCTCCTCCATTGCTTTGAGCATTCATCAGAAGCTACCTCCTATTGCTCAGCTATTATTGTCTTGATCTATTGATCGCCTCTTTTATTCAGATATTTGTGCTTCATCTTCCAGACAAAGTTGTAGGCTCTTTGAAGGAATTTATCTCTGCCCTCGTACCATGCCCAGCAACTATAAGATGTTTATCAATTATGCCTTGATTGTTTTGTGAATGCTCATGGTGGAAAAATGTAGGTCCTTAGCCTTATAGGGTCTTTGCCAGCATTTCCCCACTCACAGGCCAGTAGCTCTGTCATCAGCCCTACAATCGCCTCTTATCCCATAAATATGCACAATTAGTAGTTGTCAACATGATTATTTTTTTAAAAAGAAAAAGATCCACGTGTACATAATAATTTCATAAAAATAAACTCTATTTAAGAAAAAAAAACGGAGTCATAATCTCTTCCCAATCAAGACATAGTAAGGCCACATCTCTTCACCTGGAAGACGAGAGTGTCGGCTCAAAATTCCTACAGTGTGTGATGTGCATTGCATCGTCATATTCCATCAGATCTTTTTCTTTTTTTGAGACAGAGTCTTACTCTGTCATCCTGGGTAGCATGGCGTCATAGCTCACAGTAACCTCAAACTCCTAGGCTCAAGTGATCCTCTTACTTCAATCTACCCTGTAGCTGGGACTACAGACACCTGCCACAATGCCCAGGTAGTGTTCTAGAGATATTAGTGATGGGGTCTTGCTCTTGCTCAGCTGTTCTCAAACTCCTACGCTCAAACGATCCACCCACTTTGTTCTCCCAGAGTGCTAGGATTATAGGCATGAGCCACCATGCCAGGCATTCACCAGGGTCTTAATATATCCCACTTGTCTTACAGTCCCACAGAGAACAAAAGGAGTTTAAGAGCTATTTTTAATATTTAATTGTATTAAAAGATAACATAGCATAAAATGTACAGTTTTAACCAAGTGTATATTTCAATGGTATTAAATATATTCACATTGTTATGTAACCAAAAAGAATGTTTCAGAATCCCGAATTGAAACTCTGTACTCATTCAACAATAATTCCATGTTCTACACTTTACTGTTTTTCCATGGTGGCTGAACATTTGACATTTCCACCAGCAATATATAAAAGCATCTTACCTGCATGCTGGCCCACACTTGTTATTTTTGTTGTTTTTCTTTGGTGGTGGTGGTTGTGGATAGCGGCCATCCTGATGGGTGTGAGGTGGTATCTTACTTTGGCTCTCAATTTCATTTTCCTCCCAAGTAGTGATGTTGGGCATTTTGTCATGTGCTCGTCAGTTACCTATGTATCTTCCTTGGATCAATGTCTATTCAAGCCCTTTGCCATTTTTTAATTGGGTTTTTGTTTTTTCATTTTTGAGTTGCAGAAGTTCTTTAGATATTCTGCATATTAATCCCTTATCAGATATATGATTGGCAAATATTTTCTCCCATTGTGTGAGTTGCCTTTTTACTCTTAATGGTGTCATTTGATACACCAAGGGTTTTTTTTTTTTTTATGAACTCCATTTATCTATTTCTTTCTTTTGTTGCCTGTGGCTTTGGTGTCACAGCCAAGAAACAAACCCAATATCATGAAACTTTTCCTCTATGTTTTCTTCCAGAAGTTTTATAGTTTGGGGTTTTACAGGTAGATCTCAATCCATTTTGTATTAATTTTTATAGCTGGTTTAAGGGAAGAGTGCAACTTCCTTTTTTTTACATGTAGACATTCAGTTTTCCCAATTCCATTTGTTGGAAATACTTTCCTTTACCCAAAAACCAGTCTTAGCATCATAATAAAAAACATCATGTGATCATATAGGAGAGAGTATTTCTGGGCTCTTCACTCTGTTCTATTGTTCCACATGTCTGTCTTTATACCAATACCACACTGTTTTTATTAATTTATCAAAACAAATTATACAAAAAAAACTACAGTAAATTTTTAAATCTGGAAATGTGAATCCTCCAACTATATTCTTTTTTTTTTTTTTCAAGATTGCTATAACTATTGTGGATCCTTTGAAATTAAATTTGATTTTTGGAATATATTTTTCTATTTCTGCATAAAGCATCACTGGGAGGCTGATATGGATTGCACAGCATCTGCTCAGGGCTCTGGGTGGTACTGTCATCCTAACAATATGTGTTCCAAGCCGAGAGCATCCGACATCTTTCCAGTGATACTTATTTAAGCAAGAAAAATAGGACTTTTGATGAAATGAAAAGTAATTTACGCTAGTTTTTGTAGGCCATACAGAATCAAGTACTGGGAGAGTTTAGAGGAAACTGATGACAAATCTATAACCAGATATGAAGAAAAAATTAGACA
The DNA here is from genome assembly GCA_963573935.1 of Arctocebus calabarensis. Lineage (NCBI taxonomy): Eukaryota > Metazoa > Chordata > Mammalia > Primates > Lorisidae > Arctocebus > Arctocebus calabarensis. Next base: position 3,883 of record CAUYON010162810.1, on the reverse strand, counting down.
CAGTGATAATGAACATCTTGAGAGAGCTCCCATGATCCAACCCTCGCCACTGCCCCATGAAGTAGACAATATTATTGTCCCCATTTTACAGATGAGGAAACTGAGACACAGGGAACTGAAGTAACTCACCCAAAGTCACACCGCTGAGAGTGATGAAGTTGTGATTCTAACCTGCGTAACCTTCACTCCAATAGTCTGCTGACTAATGGACCCCCAAATAGACATAGTCCTAATCCCTGGTACTAGTAAATGATATGTTATTTGGAAAATGGATTTGTGAATGTAATATAGTTAAGGATCTTGAGATATAGGAAATACCCTGGTTTATCTGAGTGGGCCTCAAATACTATCATAAGTGTGAAAGAAAGAGAGAAAGGGAGGGAGGGAGGGAAGGAAGGAAGGAAGGGAGGGAGGGAGGGAGGGAGGGAGGGAGGGAGCGAGGGGAGAAGGGAGGGAGCGAGGGGAGAAGGCCAGGTATAAGTCGGAGAATGGAATGATGTGGTCAACGAGACTGGAAGAGTCAAGATATGGATGCTCTCCTAAAGTCCCCAGAGGAAGCGTGGCCCTGAAGAATTTTGAATTTCTGCCCTTCAGAGAATACTCTGATGTTCTTAGCCATCAAGTCTGTGGTTATCTGTTCCAGCAGCCATGAGAGATTGCTCCTAACCAGGGTTATGGAGTGTCTCACACTGGGTGATTTCACCTCTGCTGCATCAGGTGGAATCCCAGCAGCTAGCACAACTCCCAAAAGGCGAGGAGAAGGTACAAAGGCAGTCGGATCTCTGGTCAGTACCTTCAGGGCGCTTCCTTGTCCATCATGTCATTCAACTTCCTGCCCCAGCTGCCGTCTGCACCCTGAGAAGACATGAGATCACGTGTCCGAGCACTGCGGCTCCATCTCTTACATCAGAGCAGGGCACATCCCAATTTCTGAAGACGAGAAACCTTAACACTTGTGAATTGTGAATGGCACTATACAGCCTACAGTGCTCATGTGTCTATATCATTTGATCCTCACAACAATGTGAGGTTACTCTGGTTCTTCCTGTTTCCTAGATGAAGAAAAGCGAGGCTGGGAAGAGTCTGGGGATTTGCTCCGAGTCACGCAGGACCAGGAGTGGTTTGATCTTCAATCCAAGGCCGATTGCCCGGGCCACACCTACTTCAGCATTTTGCACACATACAAGCCCCGGCAGAAATGTACAAGTGCCATCCCCAAATGCACATGCTTTTTTTCCCCATTTAAAAATAAAAATAGTCTGGATGTAAAGTTAAAAATGGGAGGATGATTTGCATGAGACCCCGAGCTCTCAATTACACCGATTACTTTATAATTACAGGCGATGCCAGGTTGGGTTTTTCAAAACCTACATCTATTCTTAAAGGATCTGTCAGGAAGAAGGCTTCTTCTCAGGGAGAGATTCCAATTAGTATGCACGCCATACGCGGAGACAGAGAACAGCTGCTGGAGCTCTGAGGAGAAAGGAGACGGGGGCTTTAAACGCCTTCAGCTCCGCAAACGGGTCTGCAGGCCCAATGGGAAACCAGGACCCCTGAAATAGCCCCTCAGTCTCGGCTCTGCGGGAGTTCCATGTCAAGGCGAACTCCACCTGAACCCTCCTGTCCCCGCCTTCCCCCCTCACCTGTCTGTTGCCCCAGCAGCCACCTCTTGAGGTGGGCGGGGGAACAGTTTAACCTGCTGAGCTTAGATTTGGCAGAGCTGCCCTTACAGACTGCTGCGGAGAAGCAAGGGGCTGGGTCTACCTCAAACCCCTCCTGCCAATCATGGTCTTCTCTTTCTCTGGCTCAGAGGGCACTGAATGGGAAATGTCACCATCTTCTCTATCCTAAGGGGTAGTCGCATGGAGAACTTTTTTAGAATGGGGGATACAGGGGCAGGCACCTGCACTCAGTTATCCCAGCAATTTAATTGTCCTTAATTTTCCTTTTGGGGGGGGGTTGTTTTCCATTCCCCAGCTGTGAGGGCACAGGGTCAGATAGCTGTGTCTTCAAACACTATGTTCAAAGAATAGTTTGCTCCCGTAAATCCTGATTTTCCTCTGGGTTAGATAGAAAGGCAATTTCAGGGCGGCGCCTGTGGCTCAGTGAGTAGGTCACCAGCCCCATATACTGAGGGTAACAGGTTCAAACTTGACCCCAGCCAAACTGCAACAAAAAATAGCCAGGTGTTGCAGCGGATGCCTGTGGTCCCAGCTACTCGGGAGGCTGAGGCAGGAGAATTGTCTAAGGAGGTGGAGGTTGCTGTGGGCTGTGACTCCATGGCACTCTACCCAGGGCGTTGACTGTGAGACTCTGTCTCTAAAAAAAAAAAAGAGAGAGAGAGAGAGAGAGAAAGAAAAAGAAAGGCAATGTCAATCACTTGAGCCCAGGAGTTTGAGGTTGCTGTGAGCTATGACACCATGGAATTCTACTGAGGGGGACAAAGTGAGACTCTGTCTCAATTAAAAAAAAAAGAAAAAGAAAAAAAGGCAATCTCAGAAAGGTGGGACACCAGGGAAACTTAGGGATCCCTGAGACCACCTCCTCATTCTGTGGGAGGGCGTTTTGACTCTGCCATGTTAGAGCAGTGTCCTTTTAACCCTACTTGTTCAAATGACAGCACTACCACCAAAAGTCACTGTTCTGCCAAGCGTCCGTCCCTCACTTCTCCTGGATAAGGAGAGAGGTGGCCACATGAAAAGGGAACTTCCTTTGCTCTTGCAGACGGAGCTCACCATTGCTGGCAGGTGACGTGGCACCCTCTGTGTCCACCACAAACTTGGCACTCAGTACTGTAATGTGCGCCTTGGAAGGGCTGTCTGCCGCCTCCTATCTCCAACAGGCACTGCTTCCTTCTCACATTATCAGTCTCTGGGGCTAAACTAACTTTGGCAGAGCTCTCTGGCCCATAACTAAAGCCTCATTTCTTACAAGGTCAATGTTACTCCACCACTCTGCATTTCTTTAGCAAGAACGCCTCCAGTGATGGTTTACAAAGATAAGCCTGCTCTGGTCTCCAGGCCACTGCTGTAATGAAAGACAGTTCCCACTTGCTATCCTCTCCCCTCTTCCACTCTCTAGAAAACTGCCCAAAAAGAAAAGAAAGAAGAAAGGCAGCAGGTATGGATTTGGGAGACTGGAGCTCTCCGAGGGGTTAAGCCTTGATGCCTCCTGTAATGAAGAGATGAAGTCTGAACTCTGTTGACGTTTGCTCGGCATTGGTGTCTCTCTTCCCACCCTCTAAATTTCAACCAGAGTTCTCAGAAATGAAAAGCCTTCCATGTCGCAATCACCAGAAATCTCTGTTCCTCTTCCTGTATTCCTAGCATGTTGTGCCTCTGTTAAAATAGGATTTCTTATCCAGCCTCTTCCAGCCAGGTGCCTCTGCCTCACCTTCCCTGCTAATTTTCTGTCTCCCTCACCACAAGCTCCAGGTACAGAATCACTAATTCTGGTTTTATCACCTTTATTTTGCACATGTCAAAAGTAAAACTTGAGGCTCGGCGCCTGTGGCTCAACGGGCTAAGGCACCAGCCACGTACACCTGAGCTGGCGGGTTCGGATCCAGCCCGGGCCCACCAAACAACAATGACGGCTGCAACCAAAAAATTGCCGTGTGTTGTGGTGGGTCCCAATTACTTGGGAGGTGGAGGCAGGAGACTCACTTGAGCTCAGAAATTGTAGGTTGCTGTTAGCTGTTATGCCACAGAACTCTACCCTGGGTGACAGATTGTGGCTCTGCCTCAAAAAAAAAAAAAAAAAAGTAAAACTTGAAAAGTTGACCCACTTTCTCAAAGCTACATAACTAGTAAGAGGCGGGACAAAGACTACGAAGCAAGAAGGCAGGATGGAGACGTGTGGGCTCACATGGATTCTGGGATCT
>CAUYON010162808.1:0-22100 GCA_963573935.1 Arctocebus calabarensis | reverse complement strand
ATATTAAGGATTCTCATCCACGGTCTCGTATCTTTAAATTATCCAAGTGAGTCTTCTAGATAGTGTAGGACCCAAATCGGGGTCCAGCTAGGAAGGGCACCCCCAAGGAAACAGTCACCAACTCTCGAGTCGATGCAAAAGCAAGAGGTAGTTTATTTCTGACGCATCAGGGTCCCTCAGCCGCTGGGGGGAAGGACCCCGTTTGGCTGTTACAGGCTGGTTTTTAAACTTTAAAACCACAAGAACAGGGAGTAGTAAAGGGTGATGGGGTTGTGGTGTGAGGGGTCGTGGGGCGTATAGATTGGTCGGGCTAGTTGCTGGGGCGCAGGGGGTAGTAAGGGTTTATGGTGTGAGGGGTCATGGGGCGCATAGATTGGTTGGGCCAGTTGCCAGGGCCAAACCCCAAGCGGTGGAGCTCAGGATTGGTGGGGCTCGTTGCCGGGGCCAATCCGCAAGGGGGCGGAGGATGGGAGGGGCTGCCAAACAGGATGCAGGCTGTTAAGGTAGGGCCAGGTGTTTTGAAAAAAGGGGGGTTACTTCAATAGAATCTTTAGCTTTCATTTTTTGTACATTCTACAAATTTCTCTACAATTGTTCCACTTCTTCCATTAAATTCTTTCCTTACAGTCCCTTTTATGCCTGTATCCTTAGCTCCTAATGTAGTATCCTTAAATGAATAAAAATACAACATTATTCTTATATTTAGGAGCTTCCAATCTTTTATTGGAACTATAACTTCAGAAAAGAAGTACATCAGAATATAGGACAATGTACTCATATAACCAAGTACTATAAATAAATAAATAATTTTTTTTTTTAAAAGGTGAGACTCTGTCTCACCTTGTCACCTTGGTAGAGTGTTGTAGCATCACAACTCACAGAAACCTCCAACTCCTGGGCTTAGGCGATTCTCTTTCCTCAGCCTCCCTAGTAGCTGGAACTACAGGCACTCAGCACAAGGCCTGGCTATTTTTTGTTGCAGTTTGGCTGGGGCCAGGTTTGAACCTGCCACCCTCGCTATATGGAGCAAGTGCCCTACCCACTGAGCCACAGGTGCCACCCCACTGGTTTCTTAAATATATTCAAAATTTAAGAAACAGGGCAGTACCTGTGGCTCAGTGGGTAGGTGTGCTGGCCACATGTACCAAGGGCAGCAAGTTCAAACCCAGCTCTGTCCAAACTACAACAAAAAATAACCAGGCTGGCTCTGCACCTGTGGCTCAAGCGGCTAAGGTGCCAGCCACATACACCTGTGCTGGTGGGTTCAAATCCAGCCTGGGCCTGCCAAACAACAATGATGGCTGCAACCAAAAAATGGCCGGGCGTTGTGGCGGACGCCTGTAGTCCCAGCTACTTGGGAGGCGGAGACAGGAGACTCGCTTGAGCCCAGGAATTGGAGGTTGCTGTGAGCTGTGAAGCCACAGCACTCTTTCCAGGTTAACGACTTGAGGCTCTGTCTCCAAAAAAAAAATAGCCGGGCATTGTGGTGGGCGCCTGTAGTTCCAGCTACTCGGGAGGCTGAGGCAAGAGAATCACCTAAGCCCAGGAGTTGGAGGTTGCTGTGAGCTGTGATGCCACAGCACTCTACCAGGGTGATAAAGTGAGACTCTGTCTCTACAAAAAAAAAAAAAGAAAAGAACAAAAAATTAAAAAACAATTGAATGGGCTCGGGGCCTGTAGCTAAAGCGGCTAAGGCATCAGCCACCCCAACAGAGATGGCGGATTCAAATCCAGCCCAGGCCTGCTAAACAACAATGACAACTTCAATCAAAAAATAGCTGGGTGTTGTAGCGGGCACCTGTAGTCTCAACTACTTGGGAGCCTGAGGCAAAAGAATCACTTAAGCCAAGGAGTTGGAAGTTGCTGTGAGCTGTGATGCCACAGCACTCTACCCAGGGTGACAGCTTGAGGGTCTGTCTCAAAAAAAAAAAATTGAATAGCAGCAGTAGGCAGAATTTTTTCTATGCCCTCCCTTAATCATGCTCCACTAGATCCCAGTAAATATGGTAAAATGCCACTCCCATGCTTATGTGACTTTAAGATAGGACTGTCATCCAAATGAGTCTGATAGAATCACATGAAATTGTAAAGGCAGAGCTGTTTCTCCAGCTGATGACGGAAGTTAGAGAGATTTGATGCAGGGGAAGGATTCCACGTACTATTGCTTCCCTGACGAGGGCCACATGGGAAAGAACGCAGGCAGGACCTGAGAGAGGTCCTCAGATGATGAAGACCTCAGTCTATGGCTGCATGGAAGTACATCTGCTGACAAGCGGAATTACCCGGGAAGAAGATCGTTTCCCAGAGCCTACAGATTGGGAAAGAATTTTATGCATGTAAGATCCTGAGCACAGTCAAATCTGTCTGTAATTCTGACTTAGAGAACTGTGAGATGACAAATTGACTTTATTTTAAGTAACTGCATTTGCAATAAATCACAGTAACATAAAGGCGCATAAAGGCGAGTGCCCTGCTTTGGTCTGCCTCGAGCAATTGCCACGCCTGGGGTAGAAGGACAGGGTGGACACCTGGGACTTACTTGGTGCTGCCCCATCTTGATCCTTCCCCAAGCAACTGCCACACCTCACAGAAGGAGGGACACCCGGCCAGTTTGCACAAGAATACTGGGAATTCCCCAACCCTGGGAGCCCAGAACACAACAAAGTGACCTAGGGGGTGGTGCCTGTGGCTCAAAGGAGTAGGGCGCTAGCCCCATATGCAGGAGGTGGCAGTTTCAAACCCAGCCACAGCAAAAAACTGCAAAAAAAAAAAAAAAAAAAGAAGAAACAAAGTGACCTAGGGCAACTTAAGGCTAATTATTGTGTCATTAGCTGTCCATCAAAGTGGTTTGGTGGCAACTTTTTTTTCCTTTTTTTGAGATAGAATCTCACTATGTCACCCTCTGCAGAGTGCTGTGGCGTCACAGCTCACAGCAACCTCAAACTCTTGGGCTTAAACGATTCTCTAGCCTTAGCCTCCCAGAGAGCTGGGACTACAGGTGCCCACCACAACATCCAGTTATTTTGTTGTTGTTGTTGTAGTTGTCATTGTTGTTTGGCAGGTCTGGACTGGGTTCAAATCCGCCAGCCCCACTTTATGTGGCTGGTGCCTTAACCCCTGAGCTGCAGGCACCGAGCCAACCTTTTTTTTACTTGTTTGTTTCAAGACAGTCTCACTCAGTCATTCTGGTGATTCCCTGGAGTCATAGCTCCCAGCCACCTCAAACTCTTGGGCTCAAGTCATCCTCTTGTCTCAGCCTCTCAAGTAGCTGGGCTATTTTTTTGTTTGGATTCGAATCCAACAGCTCCAGTGTATGTGGCAGGTGCTCTAGCCGCCGAGCTACAAGTGCCAAGCCTGAAATAGCTTTTCAAGTCTCTCTCACATTGCATCATTCTGACCCTGACACTTCCAAATTTTCTTGCACGTTTTAAGAGCTCAGGTGACTGCATTGAGCTCACTCAGATAATACAAAATAATGTCTAAGCCAAGCATGGTGGATTGCTTGAGCTCAGGAGTTCGAGATCAGCCTAAGCAAGAGTGAGACCCCATCGCTACTCAAAATAGGAAAAATAGCTGGGTGTGATCATGCAAGCTTGTGCCTCGGGAGGTTGAAGCAAGAAGATTGCTTGAGCCCAGGAGTTTGAGATCAGCCTAAGCAAGAGTGAGACCCTATCTCTACTAAAAATAGAAAAATTAGCTGGGTGTGATCATGCAAGCTTGCACCTCAGGAGGTTGAAGCAAGAAGATTGGCTTCAGCCCAGGAATTTGAGATGTCTATGAGCTATGACGTCACAGCACTCTACCCAGGTCAAAAAAAAAAAAGCCTCCATTTCAAACTCAACTAAATCGCTGCCTTAATCCCATCTGACATCTTAATTATCCTTTGTCATGTAATCTCACGGATTCACAGATTTTAGGAATTAGAATATAGACATCTTTGAAAGGCCATTATTCTACCTACCAGATTATATTGGTCATTTGTTTTAAGGTATTTGTTCGGACAATGAATTGTGCAAAAACTAGCCCTGGTAAAATATTAGCTGTACTTTATTTTTATTTATGAGTGAGATATTTACTTATGAGGCAATATTTTTTCTACAAAAAGAAATATTTGAAAAAATGATAGCCCTTAAATATTTTGAAAGCTTAAATGTGCTAAGCATTCAAAATATTCATAAATATTTGTCCATTAAATATTTTGAAGCTTAAATGTGCTAAGGTTTCTCATGCGGCAAAATATCCTATTTATGAGAATCGTGATGGGGGGATTTATAATAACAATTGCAATTTTTAAATGGTATACATCTTTATTGTTTGAGAACTATTTTCCCAGATATTAGCCCATTTATTTGTGACATCTGTGAAGGTTTTGTCAACTCTCTTGGCCTGTGTCTCTCTCCTTTCTCAGAACGACTTTGAAGATGTTTTTATGAACATTCATAAAAGTATGTTTTTATAATTTAAAAGAAAGCATTCAGGGCGGCACCTATGGCCAGCCCCATATACTGAAGGTGGCGGGTTCAAACACAGCCTCGGCCAAATTGCAAATCAGAAAAATAGCCGGGCGTTGTGGCGGGCACCTGTGGTCCCAGCTACTCGGGAGGCTGAGGCAAGAGAATCGCCTCAGCCCAGGAATTGGAGGTTGTTGTGAGCTGTGTGACGCCACGGCACTCTACCGAGGGCAATAAAGTGAGACTCTGTCTCTACCAAAAAAAGAAAAAGAAAGCATTCATAAAAGTGTCTTTTGATAATGCATTTCATAGTCATTATTCATGCAAGGGCATCTCTATTCACAATGCTTGGATAGTCCTGGTGGCTATCTGTCTAATGTGTGTACTGATAATGAATGCATCTTGAGTAAATTAATCTTCATTTATCCATAGAGAAGGAATAAGTAGACTTCAATGTTTGAGGTCAGCATTACAGAATATATTCCTCTAATTCAGATTAAAATCTGAACTGAACATATTTGGTAATTAAGATTTGGCTAAAGTTTAAAAAAAATCATTATCAAATAATATGATAAAATTTTGTGATAAAATTGTGTCAAAATCTAAATTTGTTCAACCTAAATAATGTTCAGCTAAATGATGTATCTTCTTATATGATATAGATTTGTATTTTATGTTCATTAATGTTATGCAGACACAAATATTTAGACATGTGTATGAATATGCATAAATTTATGCATATTCATTCCTGTGTATGCATAAATTTATGCATATTCATTCCTGTGTATGCATAATATAACTATGCATAAATATTTGTGCAAAAAAAAGGGTATACATATTTAATGTATACATCTTGACAAATCTGAAGCTAAGTATAAACCTGCGAAACTATCATCAAAAGGAAATTTCTGTTTTTGAGGCAGAGTCTCACTATGTCACCCTCAGTAGCGTGATGTGGCATCACAGCTCACAGCAACCTGAAACTCTTGGGCTTAAGGTATTCTCTTGCCTCAGCCTCCCAAGTTGCTGGGACTACAGGCACCTGCCACAACGTCCAGCTTTTTTTTGGTTATAGTTGTCATTGTTGTTTGGCAGGCCCAGGCTGGGTTCGAACCCACCAGTCTTGCTGCATGTGACTGGTGCCCTAGCTGCTGAGCTACAGGTGCTGAGCCAAAGGAAATGTTTTTAACAATTTTTTTCTATTACATATTCCTTAGAAAAACAATGAAAACAAAAGCAAAATTTCTACATAATCACGTGTTTTTTGCTTAATTATGTCTTTTTTTTAATGAAACATCATTATTATTACCTATGTGTCCTGCTGTTCCCTCTTCCTCTTCCCACAAGATCCTGGCAGATCATTTTTCCAGAGGTTTAATATTTTTCTATTCTTATAATATGAAAGGACAGAGAATGCTTGTGGCTACTCTTTCATCTCTTTCACATTTTTTATCCTGACTAGACATTTTAATGCCTTATGATGACAAGAAAATTTAAACTATCATCTTTTTGTAACCTCATATACAAGTCATTCCTTAACTTTTCTTTCTTTTTAATGTTGAGACAAAAACAATGGGGTAAATGAATCATCACTGGACCAAGAGGGCTTAATTTTAGATTGAACTTTCTATTCACTTGTTATGTGACCTTGGGCAAATCTCATAACCTTTCTGATCTTAAATATCCATTTCTGTATAAGTTATGGAGAAGAGCTCTCATGTGGTAGAGATATTTTAAAAATACACAGTTATAGGCCAGGCATGGTGGCTGATCCCTGTAATCTTAGCATTCTGGGAGGCCGAGGCCAGTAGATTGTCTGAGCTCAGGAGTTCAAAACCAGCCTGAGCAAAGGGGGAGACCTTGGGCGACGCCTGTGGCTCAGCGAGTAGGGTCCCCATATACAGAAGGTGGAGGGTTCAAACCCAGCCTCGGCCGAACTCCAAAACAGAAAAATAGCCGGACGTTGTGGCGGGCGCCTGTAGTCCCACCTACTTGGGAGGCTGAGGCAAGAGAATCGCCTAAGCCCAGGAGTTGGAGGTTGCTGTGAGCTGTGTGACGCCAGGGCACTCTACCAAGGGTGATAAAGTGAGACTCTATCTCTACAAAAAAACAGGGGGGAGGGGAGACCTTGTCTCTACTAAAAAATAGAAAAACTAGCCAGGTGTTGTGGCAGGTGTCTGTAGTCCAGCTACTCAGGAGACCAAGGCAAGAAGATCACCTGAACCCAGGATTTTGAGGTTGCTATGAGCTCTGGCCATTATGGCACTTTACCCAGGGAGATACAGTGGGACTCTGCCTCAAACCAAACAAACAAAACCAATAAAAACCCACAGGTATAGTGGCTAATATAATAGGTACCAATTTAGTTGCAGTACACATAAGGAATAAGAATTTAACAAATACTGAATCTTCTATAGAATCCTCTCCAGGCACACTCCATTCTGTCTATCCATAAGGATATTTCAACCTCATCTGAGATAGTTGATTTTTTTTTAATAAGGTAAAGGACTTTTTTAATAGTGTGCATGGGCAGAAATCACAAGAGATAGTTGATTTTTATATATGTGTTCTTAATTTTACTACATATGTGTGAATGCTTAAGCAATGCATCCCTTGTTTTTATGCTACCATGTATTTATTTTAAATTTATTTTGATAGATGCTTAGAATGCTTTCCAAAATTTTATTATTACAAAATAAAAATGGGCATTTTGTACATCAGGTCTGTCTGTGTGACTATGTGCACGAGTTTTGAGAGGGAATATCATTAGAAGTAGGATTGGTGGGTTATAGTGTATGCATGACTTACAACTTTTGTTAAAGTATCCAAATTGCCTTCTACAATTTATACTCCCACTAAAATACACGGGAAAGCCATTATTTTATATCTCTACTAATTTTTGGTTTGGAAAGGAAAATGAAACCTCAACATTTTATTTTGCTCTTAAAATTTGTAAGAGGTTTACAGAAGTATAATTGACTTACAATGAATTGCACATACATAAAATATATCACCTGTTTAATATACACAAATCCATAAATGTAATACACCCTATTAATAGAAGCAAAAACAAAGACCACATGACCCTCTCAACAGATGCAGAAACAGCATTTGATAAAATTCAGCATCCTTTTCTAACAAGAACACTTAGGAAAATAGGCATAGATGGCACATTTCTTAAGCTGATTGAAGATACCTATTACAAACCCATAGCTAACATCATACTGAATGGAGTAAAACCGACAGCTTTTCCAATTAGAACTGGAACCAGACAAGGATATCCACTATTGCCACTATTATTCAGTATTGTATTGTATTGGAAGTTCTAGCCAATCTAATCAGGCCAGAGAAAGCTATTAAGCAAATTCAAATGGGGGCAGAGGAGGTCAGATCCTCATTCTTTGATGATGGTATAATCTTATAATTAGAAAACCCCAAAGGCTCAGCACCTGTAGCTCAAGCAGCCAAGGCACCAGCCCACATACACCAAAAGCTGGCGGGTTCGAATCCAGGCTGGGCCTGCCAAACAACAATGACAACTACATCCAAGAAATAGACAGGCGTTGTGGTGGGTTCCTGGAGTCCCAGCTACCTGGGAAGCTGAGGCAAGAGAATCACTTAAGCCCAGGAGTTGGAGGTTGCTGTGAGCTGCGATGCCACAGCACTCTACCAAGGATGACAGCTTGAGGCTCTGTCTCAAAAAAAAAAAAAAAAAGAAAAAAAGAAACCCCCAGAGACTCAACCATAAAACTCCTAGAAGTAATCAAAAAATAATGTCTACGGGTATAAAATCAATGCTTATAGATCAGTAGCCTTTGTATATATCCCAAACAGCCAAGTTGAGAAACAAATCAAGGACACAATTTCCTTCACAGTATCTTCAAAGAAAATGAAATACTTAGGAATATACCTAACAAGAGAGGTAGTGAAAGATCTATTCTAAGAGAATCATGAAACCCTAAGAAAAGAAATAGCAGAAGACATTAACAAATGGAAGAACATACCATGCTCTTGCCCAAGAAGAATCAACATTGTTAAAAAGTTAGATTCAATGCAATCCCCATTAAAATACTAACATCATACTTTGAAGAACTGAAAAAAAGAGTACTTCATTTTGTATGGAACCAGAAGAAAATCCGTATAGCCAAGGCTATTCTTAGTAATAAAAACAAAACTGGGGGCTTGGCACCTGTGGCTCAATGGGTTAAGGCGCCAGACACGTACACCTGAGCTGGTGGGTTTGAATCCAGCCCGGGCCCACCAAACAACAATGACGGCTGCAACCAAAAATGGCCAGGCATTGTGGGGACGCCTGTAGTCCCAGGACTTGGGAGGTGGAGGCAGGAGACTTGCTTGAGCCCAGGAATTGAAGGTTGCTGTGAGCTGTGATGCCACAGCACTCTATCCAGGGTGACAGCTTGAAGCTCTGTCTCAAAAAAAAAAAAACTGGGGCAGTGTTGGTGGCTCAGTGAGTAGGGCACCGGCCCCATATTACAAGGGTGGTGGGTTCCAACCCAACCCTGGCCAAACTGCAAAAACAAATAGCCGGGGGTTGTGGCAGGCACCTGTAGTCCCAGCTACTCAGGAGGCTGAGGCAAGAGAATCACCTACGCTCAAAAGCTGGAGGTTGCTGTGAGCTGTAACGCCACAGCACTCTACCCAGGGTGACAAAATGAGACTGTGTCTCTAAAAAAAAACAAACAAAAACCTGGAGGCACCACCCTACCAGACTTCAGGCTATATTGCAAGTCCACAGTAATCTACGGAATAAGAAAACCAAGAGAATGAAACCAGTCTCTAGTTGCCATCTGATCTTTGATAAATTGAACAAAAGCACACAGTGAGGAAAACAATCCCTATTCAACCATGGTGCTGGGACAACTGGATAACCACGTGTGAAAGACTGAAACTGGATCTGCACCATTCAGTCTGAAACTGGACCTGCACCATTCTCTACTTACAAACATTGACTCCAAATGGATAAAAGATTTAAATCTAAAGCTTGAAATCATAAAAATCTTAGAAGAAAGTATGGGAAAAACTCTTGATGATGTTGACCTGGGTAAAGGTTTTATGACAAAGACTTGACAGCAACACAACAACAAAAATAAAGTGCGACTTAATTAAGCTGAAAAGCTTCTGCACAGCTAAGGACACAACAAGTAAAGCAAAAAGACAACCTTCAGATTGGGAAAAGATATTTGCAGACTATGAATCTGACAAAGGGTTGATCAGTAGAATCTGCCGAGAACTCAAATTAGTCAAGAAAAAAAGAACAAATAATCCCATCTACCATATGAACAGAGCCTTCTCTAATGAAGACAGATGAATGGCTAACAAACATTTGAAAAAATGCTCAGTATCCCTAATCATCAGAGAAATGCAAATCAAAACTACCCTGAGTTATCACCTAACCCCAGTGAGAATAGCCCACATTACAAAGTACCAAAGCTGCAGATGCTGGCATAGATTGGAGAGAAGGGAACACTTTTACATTGTTGGTGGAACTGCAAACCACCCAGGGATGGATTAACAAGTTGTGCTACATGTATACCATGGATACTATTCAGCCACAAAAATGATGGAGCCTTTACTAACATCTTTTGTATTAACCTAGATGGAGTTGGAACACATTCTTCTTAGAAGCCAGGAGACAATCTAATACAGGCCCACATAGGAGAAAACTCAAATCAATTCAGTATGGGGAGTAGGGGAATGAGAAAGCAGGGAGAGGGGAGGAGAGAGGGAGATGGGTGTGCTCCCACTTAATGGCAATGTTAGGGTGGATGGCATACCTCTTGGAGGGGATACAATTATAACAGGGACTTTGCCTATCAAATGCAAACATTGCAGTCTAATTGTACCTTCAATTAACCTGAGACAATATAAATAAATAAAGAAATAAAATATACCACCTGAGAAGTTTTGACATATATATGAGGACAGACAATTAAGCTTGTGAACTCATCTTAGAAAAAGTGCTGGCTCGGTGCCTGTGGCTCAGCAGGCTAAGGTGCCAGCCACGTACACCTGAGCTGACGGGTTCGAATCCAACCCAGGCCCGCCAAACAACAATGGCTTCTGCAACCAAAAAATGGCCGGGCGTTGTGGCAGGTGCCTGTAGTCCCAGCTACTTGGGAGGCAGAGCCAAGAGACTCGCTTAAGCCCAGGAATTGGAGGTTGCTGTGAGCTGTGATGCTACAGCACTCTATCCAGGGTGACAGCTTAAGGCTCTGTCTCAAAAAAAAAAAAAAGAAAAAGTGCTACATAGCCTATTGCTCAATGAATCTGACAATTTAGTTTGTGAACTTGCCAGTGAGTGGTAGCAGCATACGTACAACCTCAGTGAGGCTTTATCACCTTGGCATATGTGTGTCTCACTGCTGTGTTCATGTCCACATGTGGTGGTGTCTTGCCGAGTGACAATTGTTATCGTTGATGAGTGTTTTTTTTTTTTGTTCTTATTTTTTTGTAGAGATAGAGTCTCACTTTATCTCCCTCGGTAGAGTGCAGTGGTGTCACACAGCTCGCAGCAACTTCCAGCTCCTGGGCTTAGGCTATTCTCTTGCCTCAGCCTCCCAAGTAGCTGGGACTATAGGCGCCCACCAGGATGCCCAGCTATTTTTTTGTTGCAGTTCGGCCAGGGCTGGGTTTGAACCCACCACCCTTGGTATATGGGGCCGGCACTCTATCCACTGAGCCACAAGTGCCGCCCTGTTGTTGAGTGTTTTTGTAAGTCATATAACAAGAGGTCTAATGGTCATTCTAGAAAAAGACTTCCAAAATTGCTTTGACAACAATGATACTCAGCAATGAGGTATGCAGTGCTTTTTTTTGAGACAGGATCTCCCTATGTCACCCTCGTAGTGCTGTGGCATCACAGCTCAAAGCAACCTCAAACTCTTGGGCTTAAGTACTTCTCTTGCCTCAGCTTCCCAAGTTGCTGGGACTACAGGTGCCCGCCACAACGCCTGGCTATATATTTGTTGCAGTTGTCATTGTTGTTTAGCTGGCCCAGGCCGGGTTCGAACCCACCAGCCTGGGTGTAAGTGGCCGGCGCCCTGTGCACCGAGCTACAGACACCACCTGCAGTGCTTTTTCTAGGATGAATTCATAAACTTAACAGACCTTGTGTGTGTGTGTGTGTGTGTGTGTGTGTATATATATATATATATATATATATATACAGACCTGTGAAAAAATTGCCGTAATAAAGATAATGAATATATTCATTACTCCACACATTTTCCTACGCCTTTTGCTGAGCCCTCCCCACTCATTTCCCTGCCTTCTCCACTCTCCCCAGATGTCCATTGATCTGCTTTTCCTTTTTCCCACAGATCACCATAGAGAGTTTACACATTCATATGTGATAGAAATTGGGTTATTTCCAGTTTGGGGCTATTATAGGTACATTTACTATAAGTGTTCAAGTACAAATGATATAAACATACAGTTTTATTTTTGTTGGGTAAGATCTTAGACGTGAAGTGGCTGGATGATATGGTAGATTAAGGTTAATTTAGTTTTCCAAACGGGTCTTACTACTTTACAGCCCGACCAGGAGTGAATGAGTATTTGAAGTTTCTTTATGTATTCCAAATACGAATTCCTTATTAAATGTGTAATTTGCAGATGTTTCTCCTTATTTTCATTTGCCTTTTCTCACTTAAAAGTGACTTCCTGAAAGTAGTTATTAATTTTGATGAAATCAATTCCTTATTATTTTTCTTTTTTGGGGGGGGGTCACGTTTTTCATGTCATATCTAGCCAAAAAATATATATATATCCTAACATAAGATGGGGCATTGTGGCTCATGTCTGTAATCCTAACACTTTGGGAGGCTTAGGCGGGTGGATTGCCTAAGCTCATGGGTTTGAGAGGAGCGTGAGCAAGAGAAAGACCCTGTGTCTAAAAATAGCCAGGTGTTGTGGTGGTACCTGTAGTCCCAGCTACTTGGGAGGCTGAGGCAACAGAATCACTTAAGCCCAAGAGTTTGAAGTTGCTGTGAGCTGTGATGCCACAGCTCTCTACCAAGGGTGACATAGAGAGACTCTGTCTTTAAAAAAAAAAAAAAAATCAAGAGTGGTAGTGTAACCTTACTTTTCAAAGTTTTTTATTTCTATGCTAGGTTCTTTGTGTGTTTGGTTTTGTTTTAGTTGTTTTTTTTTTTTTGAGATGGAGTCTTACTGTCTCACCCTCAGTAGAGTTATGTGGCATCATAGCTCACAGCAGCCTCCAACTCTTGGGCTTAAGCAATTCTCTTGCCTCAGCCTCCCAAGTAGCTGGGACTCTAGGCACCTGCCACAACACCCAATTATTTTTTGGTAGCAATTGATTAGCTGGACTGGGCTGGATTCGAACTGCCACCCTCGGTGTATGTGGCCAGTACCGTAACCAATGCACTATGGGTGAGGAGCCTTATTTCTTCATTTTTTGAGACAGAGTCTCACTTTGTAGCCTTGGGTAGAGTGCCATGATGTCATAGTTCACAGCAACCTCAAACTCTTGAGTTCAAGTGAATCTCTTGTCTCAGACTCGGGAGTAGCTGGAACTATAGGCACCGGCCACAATTCCCAGTTATTTTTAGAGATAAAATCTCACTGTGGCTCAGGGTGGTCTTGAACTTGTGAGCTCAGGAAATTCTCCTGCCTAGGCCTCTCAGAGTGCCAGGATTACAGGCGTGAGCCACCACCCAGGCCTTAATCAATGTTGGTTAAATTTGTCAGATCGAAAATTCCAATGAAAATTCCTGGCAATCGGCTCGCAAAAAATGGCTGGGTGTTGTGGTGGGTACCTGTAGTCCCAGCTACTTGGGAGGCAGAGGCAAGAGACTCGCTTGAGCCCAGGAATTGGAGGTTGCTGTGAGCTGTGATGCCGCAGCACTCTATCCAGGGTGTAGCTTGAGGCTCTGTCTAAAAAAAAAAAGAAAATTCCTAACAATCAAATTTGTATTAGCTCATTCGCAGTCATACCCTTTTTGCCTTTAAAAATTCACTTGTTGGCTCGGCGCCTGTGGCTCAGCGGGCTAAGGCGCCAGCCACGTACACCTGAGCTGGCGGGTTCGAATCCAGCCCCAGGGCCTGCCAAACAACAATGACGGCTGCAACCAAAAAATGGCCGGGCATTGTGGCGGGCGCCTGTAGTCCCAGCTACTTGGGAGGTGGAGGCAAGAGACTCGCTTGAGCCCAGGAATTGGAGGTTGCTGTGAGCTGTGATGCCACGACACTCTACCCAGGGTGACAGCTTGAGGCTCTGTCTCAAAAAAAAAAAAAAAAAAAAAAGGTTGGAAACTAACCAGGTGTGTTGGCTCATACCTATAATTCTAACACTTTAGGAGACTGAGGTAGGAGGACCACTAAAGGCCAGGAGTTCAAGACCAGCCTGAGCAACATAGCAAGACTGTGTCTCAACAAAAAAATTTTTAGACAATTAGCCAAGCATGGTAGTACACAATCTGGCCTGATAGAACATGGTTCTGTCAACATAGCAAGACTAAAAAAATAAAAGAAGCTAAAAAGGCAACTTGGGAAAAGTAATTTATAATTAATCTAACTGACAAAAAATTAGTATCTAAAATATATAAGGAATTCCTGTCTATCTATAAGAAAGACAAGTTAATAGAAAAATAGGCATAAATAGTCACTTTATGGAAGAGAATACAAATTGTGTGTTATCTTATGAAAAAATGTCTTCAGTAACCCAGGAAATGTAACATAAAACCATAATGAGATACTGTTGGATTAGCAAAATTAAGTAGTCTGACAAAGCCAAGTATTAATAAGGATATGGATCAATAAGACTCCTGTACTTTTCTGGTAAGTATAAATTGGTATAACCACTTTGGAAATCAGTTTGACATAATTTTTTTTTTTTGCTTTTAATTTCAGTTGGCTTTCACTCTTCTTTGGTTTCTGGGTTTTTTTTTTTTGTTTGTTTGTTTGTTTGTTTTTTTCATTGTCTTTCCTGTCCCGATTCTCCTGCCAGTTGCCTCCCAAGTAGCTGGGATTACAGGCGCATGCCACAATGCCCGGTGGTGTTCTTTCCTGGTAGTAGAGATGGGGTCTTTTACTCTGGCTTACTCAGGCTTATGCTGGTCTCAAACTCTGTGAACTCTGGAAATCCACCCGCCTTGGCCTCCCACAGCACTGGGACTACAGGTGTAAGCCACCACGCCCGTCCTGACATAATTTTTTAAAGTTGATCATTTGCATTCATATGACCTAGCAGTTCTGCTTCTAGTATATTCCCTAAGAAACTGAGCCCTACAAACCAAGATACACATAGGAGAGTATTCATGGCAGCAGTGTCTATGATAGCAAAAAAGTTGAAAATAGGGTGGTGCCTGTGGCTCAGTGGGTAGGGCGTCGGCCTCATATACTGAGAGTGGTTGGTTCGAACCCGGCCATGGCCAACTGCAATAAAAAATAGCCGGGCATTGTGGCAGGCCCCTGTAGTCCTAACTACTTGGGAGGCTGAGGCAAGAAAATCGCCTAAGCTCAGGAGTTGGAGGTTGCTGTGAGCTGTGAGGCCATGGCACTGTACCAAGGGTGATAAAATGAGACTTTGTCTCTTAAAAAAAAAAAGTTGAAAATAACCCAAAAGTCATCAATAGATAAATAAATTGTGGCATGTTCAGGGGAATAGTGTTCAGCACTGAAAAAGAATTACCTTAGCTACACACAGTGACGTGGACTGATTTTCAGAAAGCAAGCTTCTGAAGACTGCTGATAGCAAGCATACTGTTATTGAGCAACCTCCTCACCCCACCTGACCCCACACCAAAGAACAGAAAAAAGCAGTGGACTGATAACATGGATCTAGGCTGGTGGAGCTCTAGGGGAGGGTTTGGTGACATGAACCCACTTGGTATTCTGGTGAAACCTGTGGACCCCTCAGAATGTTAACTGTCTAAAATAAAATAGATTACAAAGGAGACCATGGTTTCAGTAATATATGGGATTGGGGGGGGGGGGGCAGGCGTTGTTTGTTTGCTTTGAGACAGAGTCTCACTTTGTCACCCTTAGAGTGCCATGGCAATATGGCTCAGAACAACCTCAAATTCTTGGGCTCAAGCTATGCTCTTGCATCAGCTTCCCAAGTAGCTGGGATTATAGGAGCTTGACACAATGCCCATCTAGTTTTTTCTAGAGACAGTGTCTTGTTCTTGCTCAGGCTGGTCTCCCAACTCCTGACCTCAAGTGATCCACCCACCTTGGCCTCCCAGAGTGCTAGGATTACAGGTAGGAGCCACCATACCCAGCCTACAGTCATATATATTATAAAACTGTTTTTAATGTGATAAGTCATCTTACACATTAACAAGATCTCTAGAGGTAGGTCTAATGAATACCATGATTTTGAAGTAGTGGTGAGTATAAATTGAAGTGTGTACAAGAACTGTAGCATGATAAGAGGATATTTGTGATTTCTATTAGTATCAGAATTTTGTTTTCCTGCATTCATAATTGAAGTAAGGGACAGACGCGGTGACTCACCTGTAACTCTAGTACTCTGAAAGGCTGAGATGGGTAGATTGCTTGAACTCAGGAGTTTGAGATCAGCCTGAGGAAGAGCAATACCCTGTCTACTAAAAATAGAAGAACTAGGGTGGCGCCTGTGGCTCAGAACGTGGCCAAATTGCAACAAAAATAGCCGAGTGTTGGGGCAGGTGCCTGTAGTCCCAGTGGCTCAGGAGGCTGAGGCAAAAGAATCGCCTAAGCCCAGGAGTTGAAAGTTGCTGTGAGCTGTGGCAGCACAGCCTCTACCAAGGGCGATAAAGTGAGACTCTGTCTCTAAAAAAAAAAAAAAAATAGAAAAACTAATCAGGCCTTGTGGCAGGTACTTGTAATCTCAGTTACTCAGGAAGCTAAGGCTGGACAATCACTTGAGCCCAAGAATTTGAGGTTGCTGTGAGCTATGACCATGGCACTTAACCCAGGATGACAGAGTGAGACTCTGTCTCAAAAAACAAAACAAAACAAAAAAAAGTTATTGAAGTGATGCTAAGTTTCCATTGGAAGTAGTAAAAATAAAGGTGTAACTTTGTTTTCTACCTAAATTCATAGCCCCCATGAATTCTAACCTGGGAGGCTTCGGGCCTTTGGACTCTAAGGCAGTGGTTCTCAACCTGTGGGTTGCGACCCACAGGAACTGTATTAAAGGGCCATAGCATTAGGAAGGTCAAGAACCACTGCTCTAAGGACTCTTGCTCCAGGGGAACTCTAAGGGTGAGGTGCAAGGGACAAACTCATAGGCAGTTGCAGAGATGTGGCAATGTTGATAATATTCTAGTTGCTACCCTGATTGGTGAGTTCAATTTTTAATTCACAACTTACCTACGTGTACACCCAAGTAAGCACTACCTAGATAGCAAATGTGTCTGATATCTCTGCAGGCTTCCCAGTGCTCCTTCCATTACCCAGAGACCCCAGGAAACCACTGTTCTGATGTCTGTCATAGTTTTCATATATTGTATTAATGTGTTGTCCAAATCTTAGGAGGTATGCTATGTTAATAAAAGAAAAAAAGTGTCTTAAGTGGTCCCAGGCCATACCTTTCTTTAGTAACAAACTCCATTTTGGTATTCCTCCTATTTTTATCCCTCATAGAATCTTTTTTTAGCTGATCTGAAAAGAGTTGACAATTGCATTGGATTACCTTCTTCTCTCTGCCATAATAGTGACTAACTCATTAATTCAAAATCATGTACTTCATCAGAAAATACCTAGAAGCTATCTCTCAGCCTCTGTTAAGACATCCTGTGGACAACTCTGAAGCCTTGCATGAACAATCACAATAATAAGTTGTTGTAATATAGATCTAATTACTCCAGAATGTTCTCACAAGATAAATTTCCTGAATCACAGAATTTTAAATTGGAAGACAATCTTTTTTTTTTTTAGAGTGCCGTGGCATCACACAGCTCACAGCAACCTCCAACTCCTGGGCTTAAGCAATTCTCTTGCCTCAGCCTCCAGAGTAGCTGGAACTACATGCGCCCGCCACAACACCCAGCTATTTTTCTGTTTTGCAGTTCAGCCGAGGCCAGGTTTGAACCCGCTACCTTCGGTATATGGGGCCGGCGCCCTACTCAGCCACAGGTGCCGCCCTGGAAGACAATCTTAAAGTTGAATTTCCTCATTTTGGGAATAGAGTGAAGTAAAAGTAGACTGAATTTGTCATCAGAAGACCTGAACTTTGGTCTTTCCTATCTCATTGACTTGTCATGAGAACTCAGGCAAGTAAGTCACCTTTACTGTGAGACTTACTATTGTGAAGTATCAGTTTAATAATAGTACCCAGTGTAGCTTACTTCTTAGAATTGTTAAAAGAATGAGAGAATGTGCTGTAGCTCATGCCTGGCCAACTATGCAGTTTCATGATCAAGGAAGCATTAGTATTATAATCATTATTTGACAAAAAGCCATATTCACAGGGATAAAATTACTTATTCAAGGTCATCCAATTAGTTGATCAAAGAACTGGGATTTGAATGAAACTTTCCAAATTTGTGAGTGGTGGTTCTTTACCATGGACCCATATAGTCCTTCCTTCCTTTTGAAAGCTAAGTCTTTTGTGAATTAGGTTTTCCAGAATTTTCTCTTGTTTACTTTTGTTTTGTTTTGTTTTGTTTTTACCATTTAATTGGGCCGAGGCAAGGTTCGAACTTGCTGGCCCTGCTGTGCAGGGCCAGCATGGTAATCACTGAGCTATGGCACCCAGCTTCCCATATTTATATTGTAAAACTTAAGTGTTTCTGAACAGCCTAAGAATGTTTCTAAGAGAATTTTTATTGACATTTAAAATGTAAGCATTGACAAAAATGTACTGAGTAAATCTACTAGTGTACTAGTAAAGCATTGTGAACAATCTTTCTTACTCCATTCAAAAAGTGGAAATATATCAAACTACATCTGGAAAAATCGGTAACATATCACCTTCCAAAGGAGACAAAAATCTATTTATAAGTGGTATATGTCCATTTTTAAAAAATGTCTTAAAAATCATTCCGAATGATACAATTTAATAAAATTGGGCTGGGGGTAATAGCTCGTGTCTGTCATCCTAGCACTTGGAGAGGCCAAGGTGGGAGAATCACTCAAGACCAGGAGTTTGAAACCAGCCAGAGCAACATAATGAGACCTCACCTCCACAGAAAAACAGAAGAGTAAGGCCAATGTGGTCACACACACAGTAGTCCCAGTTACTTAAGAGGGGGAGGCAGGAGGATTCCTCGAGGGAAGAGTATGAGGTTATAGTAAGCTATCATTAGGCCACTGCACATACATACATACACACACACACATTTAATAAAATCACTGCTCCCTTTGAAGTTCCTTCTCATTTGGTAGTGTTACATAATTTGAAATAATTTCACACAAAAAGCAGTCACTATGTATACCAACTTTCATTCTGAAATGTATGTGGCTATTTGCTTTGTCATATAGGGGCAGTTGTACACATACCCTGCTGATCATGCCTTCTAATTTTTGAGATACCTACTCTATGACACCTTATCTCTGAAAAGCTTTCATGTGCAACTCACCACCTGATCCTGACAATCTTCTTCCCTAAACTATTGTACTCTGGCCTGATGATCTGCTCTTCATATCAAGAATACCAACACAGGCTCGGTGGGCTAAGGCGCCAGCCACGTACAACTGAGCTGGCGGGTTCGAATCCCGGGCCTGCTAAACAATAATGACGGCTGCAACAAAAAAATGGCCGGGCGTTGTGGTGGGCAACTGTGGTCCCAGCTACTTGGGAGGCAGAGGCAAGAGACTCACTTGAACCCAGGAATTGGAAGTTGCAATGAGCTGTGATGCCACAGCACTGTATCCAGGGTGACAGCTTGAGGCTCTGTCTCAAAAAAAAAAAAAATACCAACACAATGTGGGGGGGTTTTTTTGTTTGTTTGTTTTTAAAGAGACAGGGTCTCACTCTGTCATCCAGGCTGGAGGACAGTATCTCAATCATAGCTCACCACAGCTTCAGACTCCTGGGCTCCAGCAATCTTCCTGAGTAGCAAGAATTACAGAAATGAACTACCGTACCCACCTGAGCCACTCTTATCTTATTTCTAGTAGAAATGGAGTGATACCCAGCTACCCCACCCTTATAAAACCTTTTGAACTAAGTGTGACTCCTGACTCTCCCCACTTAATGAGTAATGCTTGATAATGGGCCAGTCACTTAACTTTTTTGAGTGTCAGTTTCCCCATCTGACATGAGGATAATAATCACACTCCTTCCTCCCAGAATTGGGAAAAGGTAACAGTGAGAAAATGTCTGATAAGCCTTTAAGGGCTAGGCATATATCAGTTATTAGCACATTAATTGACCTAAATTATTAAAGTACAGTGACACCAGAGCTGACGCTCAGAATGAGGACTACCAGCTCCTCAGTAAAAAGTTCAAGTAACATCCTATTTTTTTAAAGAGACAGTCGAATACAGTTTGAGTACTAGGAGATGGCTAATAAAAAGTGGGAGAAACTGCTTTAATGAGGAAAGAAGTGTTTCATTTATTGTCTTTAAGATTTTAATTGTATGATATTGGATCGTCAAGAGTGCCCTTGGAGGAGCCTAAGAAGTGTCTCCAATGTTAAAGGGCGCTGTCAAGTCTTAACTATCCTGACTTAAAGGCCCTTTTTCCAGCTTGGCACATGTGGCTCAAGCGGCTAAGGTGCCAGCCACATACACTTGAGCTGGTGGGTTCAAATCCAGCCCAGGCCTACCAAACAACAATGATGGCTGCAACTGCAACCAAAAAGTAGCTGGGCGTTTCGGCAGGTGCCTATAGTCCCAGCTTACTTGGGAGGCAGAGATAGGAGAATTGCTTGAGCCCAGAAGTTGGAGGTTGCTGTGAGATGTAATGCCACGGCACTCTACCCAGGGTGACAGCTTGAGGCTCTGTCTCAAAAAAAAAAAAAAAGCAAAAAACCCTTTTTCCTTCACATTATGGGTATTTCAGTCTTACCCTTTTCATAATTATCACACATCTTAAGTTATTTTAATTCTTAATGTAATCAGATTTTATTTGAATGGTTTCTCCAGAGTTACCTGCAACCTGCTTTTGTTTCCTAGGTATTAAAACCCAGCAAAAGTGTTTTGTTTCGTGACTATGGGATATATGATCATGCCATGCTTAGGTTTAAAGCCGGCAGCAAACTTGGAGAAAACTTTTATGTCAGACAAGATGGGACCAGATCATATTTTTTTACTGATGGTAAGATGAAGGGAACCTAGTTTTGAAATGTTTAATTCTTTATTTCTGGGTTTTTTTTTTTTTTTTTTTAATTGCATTGTCATTGCAGTGCTGATTGGGGAGGGCTCCTTTTTTTTTTATTTAGGTCTTACTTTATCACCCTCGGTAGAGTGCCATGGCATCACACAGCTCATAGCACCCTCCAACTCCTGGACTTAGGCGATTCTCTTGCCTCAGCCTCCCTAGTAGCTGGGACTACAGGCCCCCACCACAACACCTGGCTATTTTTCTGTTTTGCAGTTCAGCTGAGGCCAGGTTTGAAGCCGGCGCCCTCCTCGATGAGCTGCCCTGGGTGCTGCCTGGGAAGGGCTTTTGGCTGCACTTGGCACATGTGCGCATGACCTTTGAACATACCAGTACATAACCACTCATGCGGCACCAGGAAGGCATAGACATGGCCCCTGCTCACAGAGCGTTCACAGCTGCCTCTGGAAGGCTCTAACATGCCATTTTCATTTCCTACCCAGGAAGAAAGGAAGGGCAAGTCAGAAACTTCTCTTTGTTATCCAGATAAAAATAAAGCAAATAAAGGCCTGGTATGGTGGCTAATGCCTGTAATCCTAGCACTCTGGGAGGACAAGGTGGGTGGATTGCCTGAACTCATGGTTTTGAGACCAGGCTGAGCAAGAGCAAGACTCTGTCTCTAAAAATAACTAGGCATTGTGGCAGGCACCAGTAGTCCCAGCTACTTGGGAGGCTGAGGCAAGAGAATTGCTTGGGCCCGAGGGTCTAAGGTTGCTATGAGCTGTCACACCACAGCACTCTACCAAAAGTGACAAAATGAGACTCTGTCTCAGGTAAAAATAGGAAATAAGACAGCAAAATGCCTTGAGTTTACTTTCCCACAGCACAAAAGCAAGAAATTCTATAGACTTGATTAGGTCTGTTTTTATTTTATTTATTTATTTATTTATTTATTTTGAGACAGAGCCTCAAGCTGTTACCCTAAATAGAGTGCTGTGGCATCACAGCTCACAGCAACCTCCAATTCCTGGGCTCAAGCAAGTCTCCCGCCTCTGCCTCCCACAGGGACCACAGGCGCCCGCCACAACTCTCGGCCATTTTTTTTTTTTTTTTTTTTTTGGTTGCAGCCGTCATTGTTGTTTGGCAGGCTGGGCTGGATTTGAACTCACCAGCTCAGGTGTACATGGCTGGCGCTTTAGCCCGTTGAGCCACAGGCGCCGAGCCTAGGTCTGTTTTTAAATATGCAGATATAAAGTGGTATTTTATTTATTTTATTTATTTATTTTTTTTTTTTTGTAGAGACAGAGTCTTACTTTATCGCCCTGGGTAGAGTGCCGTGGCGTCACACTGCTCACAGCAACCTCCAGCTCTTGGGCTTAAGCGATTCTCTTGCCTCAGCCTCCCTAGTAGCTGGG